>KV019060.1:48167-89599 GCA_001598015.1 Dorcoceras hygrometricum | reverse complement strand
TTTCTGGGTTACTTGGTGTAACTAATGGCCTCGACCCCTTAGAGGAGCAAAACTTAGGGACTGATCAGTAAACCATAGATACGAAGTAATCATCAGTGCTATCTGTCATGCTATGCTCTGTTATGCTATGCTATGCTCTGTTAAGCTCTGACATGCTCTGTTAAGTTCTGACATGCTCTGTTAAGCTCTGTTATGCTCTATTATGCTCGAATGGTATCCCCCACTTGCTGAGTGTTTCCCCAAACACTCACCCCTTACTTCTCCACCCAGATAAGAATGAAGAACATGTTGAAGAAGAGGAACAAGATCTGTTTTGGGGCTGGTGAAGATTCTGCTTTTCTTTGTTAATGTAATTTTAGCTTCCGCACTCTGTTATTCAATTTCTCCGATTTTCAGTTGTAAAGACGATCATTTTGATTATGTAATAGACTGGTTTTGAGCTGTACTATGAGGCTTGATGTTTTGTAATGAATAATTATTAAACATCGCCGGTGTTCACGTCCAGGCCCGGTCTCGGGGCGTGACACTTTCTGCCTTAATTTGCTGACAATTCAGACATCGAGCAACAAAACCAGCAACATCGCTCTTCAAACCTGCCGACAAAAAGTGCGGCTTTAAGGCATGGTACATCTTTCTTGCACCAGGATGGACACTATGTCTACTACAACGTGCTTCTCTCAAGATCTCCTCCTTCAAATCAATCAGATTTGGCACTACCAACCTGCCACGAAATCTCAAACAACCATCAGATGAGACAGAATAATCTTCCAACTGTCCATCTCTAACCTTCAACTTCAACTCATGGATAGATGGAACTGTTCTCTGAGCTGCTCTAATACTCGAAACAATCTGTGGCTCAACTTGAAAATAGGAAACCACAACATAATCCTCACCTGGATAGAAACGTCAACTAATAGTGCTTAGATGCTCATGAACCTTCAAAATCTTCAACGAAGCAACATCGCCACTTGAGCCTTTCTGCTCAATGCATCAGCAACTACATTCACTTTCCCAGGCTGATATTGGATCTCACAATCAAAATCCTTAAGCAGCTCCATCCATCTACACTGTCTCATATTCAAATCCGGCTGAGAAAACAGATACTGAAGACTCTTGTGGTCGGTATACACCACAAACTGTTCGCCATACAGATAGTGGAACCAAATCTTCAAGGCAAAGACCACTGCTGCCAACTCTAAATCATGAACTGGGTATCGAGTCTCATGCGGTTTCAACTGACGAGAGGCATACGCAATGACTCGACCATTATGCATCAACACACAACCCAATCCATTAAGCGAAGCATCGGAACACACCACAAAACCACCTGAACCCGAAGGCAAAGCCAACACTGGCGCTGTGGTTAGCTTCTCTTTGAGCAATTGGAAGCTGTTCTCGCATTCTTCTGTCCAAACGAACCTCTTATCTTTCTGGGTCAACTGCGTCATAGTCTTAGCTATCTAGAGAATCCCTCAATAAAGCGTCGGTAATAGCTAGCCAGTCCCAAAAAGCAACGAATCTCCGAAACATTCTTGGGACGTTCCTATTTTACTACAACCTCTACCTTACTGGGATCAGCAGAAAATCCATCGGTCGAAATGACATGACCCAGAAACACTACTCTATCCAACCAAAACTCGCATTTGGAAAACTTAGCATACAGCTGCGAGTCTCGAAGAGTTTGGATAACCAACCTCAAATGCTCTTTATGCTGCATCGGAGTCTTCGAGTACACCAAGATGTTATCGATAAACACAATCACAAACTGATCGATGAACTCTCGAAAGACTCGATTCATCAAATCTATGAAATTGCAGGGGCATTCGTCAAACCAAAAGGCATAACCAAAAACTCAAAATGCCCATACCTCGTTATAAACACAGTTTTCGCAACATCTTCCTCTCGAATGCGCAACTGATGGTACCCCGAACGCAGATCGGTCTTAGAATACACAGCTGAATGCTGAAGCTGGTCAAACAAATCATCGATCCTCGGTAAAGGGTACTTATTATTCACGGTCGCCTTATTCAATTGCCGGAAGTCAATACACATCCTCATTGAACCATGCTTCTTCTTCACAAACAAGATAGTAGCTCCCCACGGTGACATGCTTGATCGAATAAAACCTTTCTCCAGCAAATCTCTAAGTTGTACCTTTAGCTCTCTCAACTCAGCTGGCGCTAAACAATAAGGAGTTCGCGAGATAGGAGCTTTACCAGGTACCAACTCAATGCTGAAGTCGATCTCCATTCTCGAAGGAAAGCCATGAATTTCCTCGGGGAACACGTCAGGGAAATCTCGAGCAACGGGGATATCGCAAAGATCCACACACGACGAAAAGGATGCATCCAAAGCATAGATCATGAACCCATAATTCTCCAATGACAACAGGCCAAACATCTCCATCGCAGAGACCAAGGGAATCTTCGATTGGGAATCGTGGCAAGAGAAATTCCATTTCTCGCCAGACTGGTGCCTAAAACGCACAACTCCATGGAAACAGTCCACGGTGGCCCTAAAACTAGACAAACGTCCATTCTCACAATGCAATCGAAATCCCACATCACTAAACGAATCATTTCGCTACCAACACATTCTCACCAAACCTAAGAATGCCAATCAACAAATCTCTTGGGAGAACAGGCTCGCGCCGGCAGGAGTCGCAACAGAAACAACATCACATAAAGAAGTGGTATGCAAACCATGCTCAACCACAAATACATCGGCTACAAACGAATGTGATGCTCCAGTATCAAACAATACACGTGCAGGAAAGTAAAAAACAGTACAAGTACCTGCAATCACTCCTCCTGGCGTACCTTTCGCTTGCTCCCTAGTCATGTCATTCACTTGGGCATGCTGAGGTCCTGAGAACTGGGGCTGGGAAGACTGTCTGAAACACGAAGGATCAGGCTGCTGAAACGGCCTATACTGAGTCTCTCCCACCCTCTGCTGTGGAGCAGGAAAATAAGGACCTCTAGATGATCCACCAGAACGACCTTGCGGTGCGGCTGCGGCATGCTGAGATCCAGCCAATGGACACACTCTCGCAAAATGTCCATATTTCCCACAATTATTGGAAGCACCCTGAACCCCGGTACACTGCGTCGAAGGGTGTCTGCAACCACACTGGCCACAAAAGGTAGCCCTAGGACTACTACTACTGCTTGACTTGCCCGAGCCAGAAGAACTAGAACCCTGCTTCTTCTTGAACTGATGGCCACGAGGCTTAAACCTGTGACGCCCAGACTGTTGCACTGACTGCTGGGGCTGCTGCTGAGATGACTGGGGAAACTGGGGAGGTTGCACCCCTGGAACATTGGGACGTGAACCTTGAACCGCTGGAAGCTGAACCCGAGACTTGCGGTTCCTCAATCCTTCCTCGATGTACATTGCCTTGTCCACCGCGTCAGCATAACTGGCAGGTGAACTCGACAACACCAAGGAGTACAAATCCACTTCCAAGAAACGGTTCCTCTTTGCCCTCTCACGGCCAGACACATGAGGAACATAAGCCAAAAGAGAATCCTTCAAGCATACTCACCACCGACATGGTTACCTGAACCAAGTTATCAAACTCTCGCTCCTGGGCATTCACATAATACTCCGGAATATACTCCTGACGGAATTCCATACAGAAACTATCCCAAGTAATCCCCGCACCAATCTCCTCAAGGGTTCGGGAAGCACATCTCCACCATCGCTCTGGATTCTTCCTCAGCTGTAAGGTCTCCAAACTCAATCTGCGCTCATCATCATAGCGCACTCTATCAAACAGTCCGGTAATATGATGCAGCCAGGACTCCGCATCGGAACTACTCTCGTCACCATAGAAAGTCTAAGGATTCATACGCTGAAACCTCTCCATGATCACTTCCATCTCATCCACATGGGCTGCCAGCACATCAACCTCGTCATCAATCTGCCTAGTACGCCTACGACCTGGAATACTATGCTGAATCTCCTCATTCTAACCCTCAGATTCTGCCGGAATCTGCATGGTAGTTCTACCCCTATGTCTAGGCGGCATTTAAGCAAACACTCATATAGTAAGACCACACAGCAAAACAACACATAGTCAAGCACATGCAACACGCAACAAAGTGCTTAGACTCAAGTGTGATCAAAAGAACTCGAGCTTATCCCAGTTTAAGCTCCGATACCAAAATTGTCAGGCCCGGTGCACAACTCAAAGTTAACCACGTAAAATACAATTGCGGAAGCATTTAAAATAGTGGCTAAAAATTCTCTTTGGCCTGACTTAGAAAACATAAGTTAAAATACAACGATACTAAAAATACTGGTTTTACAACAATAGAAAACCAACCACAACAGATACAAACATATAGGCGTCTACCACTGAAACAGACTAACAAGTCTCTCGCTCAACATAGATACAAATTAGCAATAGAACATCACATTGGGCATTCCCCATGTAATGGCTCTACTACGTAAATATATATTATACATAACCGGGACACTCTATCCACCTCCTGGGGCACCACCAGCTGAGCCATCTCCGCGACCAGCTGAGAAACCCGAATAACCTGAACAACACACAGGAAACAAAGACAATTAAGCCCCAGAGGGACATGGGGTCAAACCCCAGTATGGAGAGCAATATAAACAGCAGATAGATAGCAAAAGATAAAGATGCACGTGCTATGCATGAAACAGCGGAATGCAGGAACAAGGGACTACAACTGACCAGGGAGTCAACGGAGCTCAAGAACCAGCTCAACATCTGTCAACAGATCGAACAAAGGACAATGGCCACAATGTGCGTGAGAGCATGGTAGCTATCCACTCGTCTCAACACTCGGTACCAGAGCATACATCAAATCACTCGACCTGCTGTTGCCAAAGTTCATGAGAGCGTGGTAGCTATCCACTCGTCTCATAGCGGCTAACAGATAACCCAGGAGGGAGATGAGGAGCATGATATTGCCGCTCGTCCTCAAAACATCTCCTAGTACAAACGGGTTAGCACAGTAAAAACGAATGGCTAACAGATATGAGCTCAACCTGAAAGATGCGCGTATTTCTAATGCAACAACTTACATAAATCAGCACAGGGATCAGTAGTAAGCAACAACAACAACACTTCACACAATACATGCAATACCAACAAGCGTACACATTTATCCATGCCAAATCCCAAAGCTGTAAACAAGCTCAAATCCGTACCTTAGCTTTCTGAGCTAAAATTACCACAAAAAAGTCCCGAGCAACTCAAATCTGAAACCTTCTTAGCCAAACACAAGCAACGACTCAGGGACAGTAGCATAGAAACCACAAACGGGGAGCTACGAGCTCCACCAGCTCTATCCTATCCTTCAAGCACAACAGACAGCTCTAAACGAAGCGTAAGGGAGGATCTAGCTCTTAATCGAAAGCACTACCTGAACGGAAAATCAAATCCACCAAAATTCTAACAGACTACACAAGGTAGCTCCTTTCGCGATCTTCTTCCAGCTTAACTCAAGCCTTCGAAAGAGGTATAAGAAGAAATTCCTTGGCAAGAGGAGTCCAACGCTACCACTCTTGCTCCAATCTGAGTCTTCTAACGCCGACAATCGGAAGAAATAAGCTACTATGAACAGTAGCTAAGGTATTGCGACAGAGTAAGCTTAAGGGAAATATTTCTAAGTGTTGGAGAAAATATCGCGTTCGAAGGGTCAAAGTCCTCAATATAACAACTTAGGTTCCCCAAATATGATGAACAGTAACCACCGACAACATTGGCTCAAAGCTGATACCCACTCAGATCTGAGTACCACTCCAGATCTGGACCATACACTAAACCAGCGTGCTACTACCAAACGACGTCGCACCATAATACAACTAATTCATACACGCATCTCTCTAAACGGCTTCGCATCGCTCCTAACTAAAACACTCTGATCTGAATGACCAGATCTGACCAGCACTGACCAGCGTTCACTGATACCCAAAACGACACCGCACTGCCTTCCGGTCTAAACAACCCAGAACCGGTCTACACTAAACCATCAAACCAGGGCCGGTTCACACATCACTAATAACATCTCAAATCTGATTTCTCTCAAACGACGGCGTTTCACTACCCACACATGATATTTAATCAGCGTTCTCAAAATACTTTGCGATAACTAGATTTCAGCTGTAGCGCAAATTACCATCAACCAGCGCCAAATCCAAAGTTACCAACCAAAACTTCTCAACTCCCCAAATCTGATTACTACTCCACAGAACTCTACAACTGTCCGGAGCTATTTCTAATACACAGATATAGAAACCCGATACGCTCACCAAGCATGCCAACCCAAAGCTGATTTATCCCAGATCTTCTCATGCCAAATATGGCCTATCCAAAACCTGATTAATTAACTCAATTAATCCAATAATCTTTCGGGTATCTCAGAGAAACCAGTTTCGAGGGGAGAAATCTGGTAGTACTATGAGAACCTGCCCGGTTCATTGTTTTGGTGTAGTCCGACACGGTTCATGGGTACCAGCTTAGGCAAGAGCTGGAAGTGTGCGAGCTGGTCTTCTTGCGTGTGATCTGGTTTTCCCGAGCTGAGTGTGGTGCGACTTCGTTTAGGAGATATCATCTTAGACGCTAGCTGGATGGTACACATGATCTGGCCAACGCGTAATCTGTTTTATGGCTATGAGCGGTCGCGTGCGTGTGATCTGTTCTGGTAGAGCAAACTGGATGACGCATACCAGTTTGGGCCTGAGCTGTAGATGTCTACTGTTCACCAGATAGTGGGAGACTTAAGTTATATATTTGTGTGCACGCTATTCTCTCCAACACTTAGAATATTTCTCTCTCGTAAACTTACTTTCTACTGTAGCGAAACCCTTACTGTTCACCATAATCTATTTTTTCCGATTCCCAATGGTAGACAACGTAGCTTGGAGCAAGGTTGGTAGTGTTGAATTCCTCTTTCCAAGACGATTCTTCCTATACCTCTTTCGAAGGCTTTGGTGGGCTAGAGAGTGAACGCGAAGGAGCTACAGTATGTTATCTTTTTGTATTCCGGCCGATTGGGTTTTTCGTTCAGGTAGTGTTTTTGAGTAAGTGTTAGATCCTCCCTTACGCTTAGTTTAGAGCTATCTGTTGTGTTCTAAGGGTAGGATAGAGTTGGGTTGAGCTGGTGGCTCCCAGTTTGGGTTTCTGTGCTTATTGTGCCTAAGATGATTATTGTGTTTGGCTAAGCAGGTTTCAGATCTGACTTGTTCGGGACTCTTGTTGTGGTAATTTTAGCACAGAAGCTAAGGTACGGATTTGAGCTTGTATTACAGCTTTGGGATAAGCTTGGATATATGTGTATGTTTGCTAGTATGCTATCGTATTGTTGTTGCTTGCTGTTGTTCCATGCTGGTTATTGCAAGCTCTTGTTTCTGCATACACACATTTTCCCTGTTGACCTCATATCTTGTTAGACGTCTGTTGTTGTGCTAATCATGCGTACCAGGATACTTCTATTGAGGACGAGCGGCAATATCGTGCTCCTCATCTCCCTGTTGATCTAGTTGTTAGCCGCTATGACACGAGTGGGTAGCTACCACGCTCTCATGAGCTTTGGCAACTATAGGTTGAGTATACTGGCTTATGCTTCTGGTACAGAGTGACGCCCATACCCATGGGAATCAACGGAGTGGAGTTAATTGAATAAAAAAGAGGAATATAAGGGCTGAATGCGAAATGTTGTAAGCTGTATTTCCTTACTAAACCGATATACAAAAATTGGTGCCAAAAGTAAATAACAACAACAGATTTGAGTATACAGACCTCTGAATATACTTACAAAACTAGATATTACAACTATTGGAACTCTATATGAATTGTCTATTGTTGTAATGGATCTTAATACAGTTTTGACAAAAGATCAAAAACAAAACAGCACGGAAACACCGGCCTTTGATAAACACACACATGCCCCAGAGGTTCCAGACTCCGACCTCCCGTACTGCCCTAGATCTGTAATCAACCTACACCATGAAAGCTAATTAGCCTAGGGGCTCAGCAAGTAAAACCGAGAATAACAAAGATCACTTAGTGAAAATATACACATACGCAACTTAAAGTAATCATATTTTAAAGGAAGTCAGTTTAAACATAAATTCTTTTTGTAAAATCAAATTTGGGAATGTAATCCCGATCTCATCTATATTTTTCTTAAGACTTATGACTTAGAAGCTCTCCTTAGGTTCAATGGCGCTTGATCAAGCTACATCTAAATTCAGTAACAATATGGCGAAACATCGTCCATAACATATAGAAGGGGAAACTGATTCCTTCGACAGCTAGCTCACCCTTCCATCTTTCACCGTATGTTATCTATGACATAAATCCTTTAAAACTGAACATTACTTCCTTTAAATAAAGCTTTTGATCAAAATTGGATCATCAAACATCGGGGTTAGCTTCTTTTAAAACTCCTTTCTCATAAAATAATACTTTGCACTGAGCATACAGCTTTGGCTAAAGAATACATGTATCAGATGGAGAAAACAGATTTGACGACAGAAATCGTATCGCTAGCGTTAAAACAGATTTGGCTATAGGAATAGTACCGCTAACGTGAAAAGATTTGGCTTCTGAATTTATATCGCTAGCGTGAAACAGATTTGGCTTCTGGAATTATATCGCTAGCGTGAAACAGATTTGGCTATAGGAATTGTACAGCTAGCGTGAAACAGATTTGGCTTCAGGAATTATATCGCTAGCGTGAAACAGATTTGGCTATAGGAATAGTACCGCTAGCGTGAAACAAATTTGGATTATGGAATTATATCGCTAGCGTGAAACAGATTTGGCTATATGAGTGGTGCTTGGATACCAAATTAGATTTGAACATATAAATAGTATTGCAGCATCACAGACGACATCCAAAGATACCAGCTCCGCTAATCTAACCAGTACAAAAATATCGATTCGACTAGCATCGCCGATTAACTTGGAGTCAAGTCCAGAAACCGCCATACACCAGAACGAAGGAGTTCATAATCATACATTAAACTCGAATTTGTCCTGCTCAGTGTTTTAAAACAACAATAATCGCACTAAAACATGCTGGAGAGTTTTAAAAACAGAATTCAATTATGTGACCCCGAAACATTCATTTTAAATCAAGCAAGAGCATGAACATAAGCTAAACTTGGGCGTAAAACAGGCAAGTAATCACAGAACTGGAAGGAACGATATATATATACTTTCATGGTGTAGCAAAGAATCAGCTTTACTTTCCTTATACTGGAAATCACAAAGAACAACTGGTTTCGGCAGGAGATCTCCTCAAGCACTCGCAACGAGCTCCTTAGAATTTGAGAGAACAAAAGATTTTCTTGGCAAGCAAAAATGAGCTTCTAACTTCACGAAATCAATCTTATATGGGAGTATGACTTTTAGTAGGTGAAAGGTACAAAATTAGGCATGGGACACCATACCATCTCTTTGTAAAATGATAAAGACTCCATCTTACTATTTTAATTTTCAAACTTGCCGTAAGATTTTGAAAAGAACTTATCTCTCATTTAAAGCATTTTATTTTCGAATGAAATCTGAATCAGCTCGAGTTTTTCTTGGGATGAAATCTGATTGGAAACCTTCTGAATCGTGTTCGATGCTGAAAGAAAGAAATCAGCTTAAATAAATAAAGCTAACTTGAGCTGAAATCTGGATGCTCCAAACAGCCCTTAAAATAAAAAGGCTAATAATTGTGGTCCTATGGATTTTTGGGGCGTTACAACTCTACCCTCCTTACTGAAATTTCGTCCTCGAAATTTACTTATCAAACAGCTTTTAAGACTATGTACCACGTAGCTTCTCGCTCTGATTGGTTAGACCATTGTATTTTTTAATCATTGGAATGGCTCGATTCCTCAACTTCCTATTCTCTCTAAGAAGAATCCTCTCGGGTCTTTCTTCATAACTCAGATCTGGTGCAAGATGGATTGGTTCATAACTCAGCACATGCGATGGGTTGGGAACATATTTTCTTAAAGCTGATACATGGAACACGCTGTGCACTGAAGACAGGTGTGCGGTAGTGCTAATCGATAAGCCATCTTTCCTACTTTGTCCAAAATTTCGTAAGGACGAATATATCTTGGACTCAGCTTTCCTTTCTTCCCAAAACGCATCACTCCTTTCATCGGAGCTACTTTCAAGAACACATGCTCACCAGCTTCAAAACTCAGCTCTCGACTTCTATTATGAACATAATCTGTCTTCTTTGAGCTGCTCTCATCCGCTCCCTTATTTTCCTAACAGCTTCAGCTGTTTGATCTACAACATCTGGTCCTAAACCAGCTCATTCACCTGCATCATGCCAATGAAGAGGTGTTCTGCATCTTCGACCATAGAGAGCTTCATATGGGGCCATCTGGATTGAAGCTTGGAAGCTGTTATTATACGTAATTTCTACCAATGGCAGCTTCAAATCCCAACTCTATGAAAAATCTATGATACAAGCTCTGAGTAGATCTTATAGAATCTGAATCACCCTTTCTGATTGACCATCGATCTTGGGGTGAAAGTCTGTGCTAAAGGTCAACTTAGTACCCAAAGCTCTGTGTAGACTCTTCTATAAAGCTGACGTAAACCTTGGATCTCTATCGAACACGATCGAAACTGGAATACCATGAAGTATTACTATTTCTCTTATATACAGCTCAGCTTAATTGCTCACATCGAAAGTTTTCTTGACTGGTAATAAGTGAGCAGGTTTGCTGAGTCTGTCTACTATAACCCAAATTGAATCGTATCCTTGAATAGCTCTGGGTAAACCAAACCAACTACAAAATCCATTGCAATAATCTCCCACTTCCATTCTGGTATTGCCAGGGGCTTTAGCATCCCAACTGGTCTCTGATGCTCTGCTTTGACCAGCTGACAGGTTAGGCATTCTGAAACAAATCTGGCAATATCGCGTTTCATGCCTGGCAACCAGTACATCTTCTGAAGATCCTTATACATCTTAGTACTCCCTGGGTGCACTGAGTACGGAGCCATATGAGCTTCTGTCATCAGATCAGATCTTCAGTTGTCCACCATAGGAACCCATAGTCTACCTTGATGTCTAACAATTCCTCTAGCTGATGTATAGAGATTTCCTCCTCTCTCTTCATCTTGTTTCACCCACTTCTTCAGCTGTTCATCTCTCAGCTGACCCTCTCTAATCTGGTCTATCAACGAAGACTGGATGGTGAGAACAGCTAGGGCTGCAGTACTGTGATGGTGGATCAGATCTAGCCCAAAATTCTCAATATCATTAGCTAAGGGCATCTGAGCTGTGATCTGGGTCAATCCCATCGACTTCCTGCTAAGAGCATCTGCCACCACATTGGCTTTCCTCGGATGGTAGCTAATGGTACAATCGTAATCTTTGACCAGCTCTAACCACCTCCTCTGTCTCATGTTTAATTCTTTTTGGGTGAAAAAGTACTTCAAACTCTTATGGTCTGTGAATATCTCACACTTCTCCCCATACAGATAATGTCTCCAAATCTTCAGGGAAAAAACAACAGCCGCTATTTCTAGGTCATGCGCGGGATAGTTATTTTTATGGTTCTTCAATTTCCTGGAAGCAGACGCTATTACCTTACGGTCCTGCATCAGTACAACACCTAAACCTAACATGGATGCATCTGTATAGATGACAAACTCTCCTTGATCAGAAGGAATGATTAGAACCGGGGCTTCAGTCAGAGCTTGTTTCAACTTCTCAAAGCTGATCTGACAATCTAGGGTCCACTCATATTTAACCTGCATCCTTGTTAGCAAGGTTAATGGGACAGCTTGTCAGGTCTCGTGCACAACACATAGTCAAATCACGTAAAACATAGCGGAAGCACTTAAAAAGTGGTTAAAATTTTTTGTTTTTGGCCTGACAAAGAAAACATAATTTTAAAATACCATAATACATCAAAATATCCCAGTTTAATAAAGATACACAACGCTAAAAACCATAATACACCAGTACAACATTAAACAAGTATAGGTCAACAATTACAACAACTGACTACAACAAAACACAGGACATCCCCCGGCTAACAGTACTGTTACATATATGCTATACGCTAACTGGGACACTCTAAACACCTTCTGGGGAATCTCCAGCTGGGTCAACTCCAAGACCAGCGGAATAACCTGAGAAACCTGAACAACAAACAGGCAAACAAAACAACCAGCCCCAGAGGGACATGGGGTCAAACCCCAGTAAGAAGAGCAATATAATACAGCAATTAGATACAGCATGCAATGTATCATGTCGTGCCTATGCATGAGCGATACAAAGGACATCAGTAACATCCGGAAGGCCAAACGATTAGCAAACAACAACTGTGACACATCACCGAGCTTCCGGTGCTACCCGATCGCACCCAGTGGAAAATAGAGTGTCTCATTGCGACACACGTACGGGCGCTACCCGATTGGTCACACGGAATTGCTACTGTGAACAACCATCCACCCGCCAACCTCTATCCAGGTCACTGCAACTGAGGGCTTTGAGAACGGTTCACCGCACCCTCCAGATGCACTCAATCGTGGTTATGCAACACAGCACCGCGCCACGAGAGAAGAGCTCTAACAGAGCAACATATCATGGCTATCAAAAGGATTCAATGGCTCAATATGCTATGAAGATGCAGTATCATGCACAACATGATGCATGTACGTGTAGTAATCGCATCAAAGGCATACTAATAATCGCATGCACAACAAATCAACAGATAAACAATCAGGCATACTGCAACCAGCTTAAACTACAGCAGGTAACACACCAGATAATTCAGTCAATAGTCATGCAGATACACACAGCTCTGCCCCAAAACAAAACACCAGGCATAGCTAAACAACACACACACAATACATTCCCATGCCTATCTCAATGCTGAATTACAAGCTCAAATTCGTACCTCGCTGCTTAAATCTACCTCAACAGATCTCTCCAAGGCACGACAAATCGCAGCCTACACAATCATCTTTCTCCTGGCTTCCTCAACCATGGCAGAAGCTATCCTGAACCCCAAATCAGTTACAACATCGCATAAATAAACTCAATTCTAGTTCAAATCTGAACTTCCACACATAACTGTCTACGATCAAGAACTCGAATCTGGTTCTACAAATCTACGCAGGCTAAACTAGCTAGAATTATCTTAAAACTAGTTGAGAACACTCACCCCAGAGCTCGAGAGGGCTGAAGAACTATCGGATTCCACTGCAGTGAAAATACAGCAACTTTGCGATCCTCAACTCCAACGACTCCAGTCTTCTAATTGGTATCAATCGAAAGAGCAGCTCAAGGAGAACTCAGCGCCACCAATCTCGCTCAAAAAAATGAAGGAAATCGACTGGAAATCAGGGAAATAGGTTACGGTGAACAGTATCAAACGAGGGTTTCAAAAGAGGAGATAAGAAATGTCGGGTTGAGAAATAATGGCCAAGTGTCTCTACATAGCATAAATATACACTAGCCAACAACTTAAATAGATTCCTCCATCCGCCCAACTTCTGGTACTGCTTAGATCTCTCACTAAAGCAAAAGCCTCTCGCCTATGGTCTTACCAACGACGCACATGACGTTGCGAAACAGATCTCTCGACGCTCTTCTAACGCAAACATTAAAAAACGTCGTACTCACTAATCCAAACGATGTAGCATAATAGACATCTGAAATGCCCCAGCGCTCACACGCATCTGGTCATGCTAAGCGCTAACGCTGAACACAAGCGTAACTAATCAAAATGACGACGCATCAGGGTCCCGCTAACTAATCAAAACGACGTCGCGTTGCTCACATCTAAAACAACTACTAAAGCTCATCGCTGCTCAAACAGATCTCTACATCTCCAGTCAACTCAAAAATGTTGACTAACACGCGTCCCCTCATCGCTAACTCTCGCACCAGCGATCACTCGCATCAGCGATCACTTGCTACAGTACCATTGACCAATCGTTGACATCTGATTGCCACTGAACATATTTCTCCATACTAGCTTCGCTTCTAATTACGCAATTAAACAGATCCCTCAGCTAGCGAAACATCTGAACACGCTACACACCAACAGTCAACTCAGATGTGTTGACCAACACATGTACTTTCCTCGACGACTCTTGCGTCCGCGCGCCTGCTAACAGATGTCTCTCGTCACTGCATCAACTGCATTCACTCGCTACAGCTGTGTTGACCAACCGTTGACATCTGTAATACGCTAACCATAAGATCCCTTCCAAAAGCACGACATCTAATCACTCCTCTTAACAAATTCCTCCCGCTAGCAATACATCTGAACATATTCCTACTACTAGCGACACATCTGAAAATCACGAAACGGCGACGCATAGCTTCTAGCGCCAAACTCGACCATCAGATATCTTTCACTAGCAGATCTCTCTCACCAACAGACCTCTCACTAGAACTAAGTACTCACATCCGAATTACGGGAAATAGATTTCTATCGCCAATTCATCAAAACAACTCAAATTCCAAACAGATTTCACCCGATAGAAACCAGCGACTAAAATCTGAACAGCTCTATGAGAAATCTGAAAACATCAAATCAGACTTCACCAAAAATCCTCAATTTTGAAACTCCTAAAAATCCGATTAATTAACTCAATTAACCTTCCTAAACTTGAGGGTCTCACATCTCTCTCCACCTTAAAAGACAGATTTCACCCGATAGAAACCAGCGACTAAAATCTGAACAGCTCTATGAGAAATCTGAAAACATCAAATCAGACTTCACCAAAAATCCTCAATTTTGAAACTCCTAAAAATCCGATTAATTAACTCAATTAACCTTCCTAAACTTGAGGGTCTCACATCTCTCTCCACCTTAAAAGATTTCGTCCTCGAAATCAAACAACAACTCCGGAATTGAACAAAACCTCCTCAACATAGCCAACACTAGAAGGTTAAGCTACACGCAGAACAATCAAAAGCACTCCAACTCTCAACCCAAGAGGCTACTAATCGAGAGTTCAAGATAACTGGGAACATAACTACAAGAAATCAACTACTAAGAATAGCAACGAGCAAATAGCTACAGAAATCTGATTCAACGCTTTCGCAAATAGGCGTGGCCATTCACATTGCATCTACTCTTCTAGTTCCCACGAAGCTCATTCTCTATCGAGCTTGCTTCATTGGACAATCACCAAAGAGATGGTCTCGTTCCTGAACTATTACTTCTCCCTGGAAACCAAATCTGCAAAAGCCACTCGACATGGCCCAGCATTCACTCTAACTTCACCTCAACAGCTCGCAACGTATACGAAGGATTTGGCTCACTTCCTCAGCATAAACACGATGTGCAACGAGGATAGTTCATGTTGGAACTGCCAAACTAAAAACTAAAATTCGATACTTACTACGATCTCCAAAAGATCAAACACAACGAGGAGCTCATCGCAACCACACTGCTATGCCTATCATCAAAGGACAAGACACTTGCCAAGAAGAATCAATAAAAAGAACAACCAGTTACCAACTAGGTAGGAACAAGACTCGAATCTGAAGGAAACAAAACACAAGGATGAAAGACCGTTCCAACATGGATGAGGGCACACTACACTCATCTCAATTTCTGTCTCTCAATTATTCCTTCTTCTTCTTACATGTCCATTCCCACTGCATTGAACCTTAGATATCTCCCTTACATCTAAGATCCTCACTGGCCAAGCAGTCTAATTTAGGGTCTAGTCCCGCTCATTCCATCCGTATTCAACACAAAAGAAGGATCTGGCTCGCCATGCCCTCGGCTTAGACACATAAAACACGCCATGTGTCCACAAAAACACAGCCGGTATTCGCAAATCGCACACCAAAGATCCAATTTATCGCAATAAACTCAAACAGACTGATGAATTTAAGAGCTAACCCACCCTTAAATCTCAAATCCAGCATAATCTAAGAAGGAGAAACTTGCAAGAAGCACATGATTCACAAGTTGAGGTTCAAAATTCCACACTTCTCGAGAACTAGATCTCTTAGGTCATCCACCTACTGCACAAACTCCGATGAAAACCACTAATTCCTTCAATTTCTTCTAGTCGCTCAGCAAAATTTGTACTTCCCACCGTACAAAATCTCAAAGAAGGTTATACCGAACCTCACTTGGTAACAAATTCCACACGAAAACTCTACCAATCCTATGAATGGTCTCCTGGATTAAGCTGATCAGGGAAAAACGATAAACTCGCAGTCCCTCAAGACCCAAAACATCCAAAGGCTCTTCAAAATTAGGAACAAAAGCTTAGAGTGCTTACTAGCCACTACGGACACCAAAAAACTATGCAATCTCGCTACAGGATCACCACAAAATCCCCTTGCCAGTTTCCTAGCATAACCCTTAATGCCAGGGCAAAATGGGCCGTCCAACAATTCATCAGTAGCAAGCTTCTCTCGCGTAGAATGACGTTAAATTCACGTCCAAAGTCTTTGTCCGACTCTATCCAGTTGCACTATCTCACAGACTAAATGAACCAAGTGAAGACAGAAATCACTAATCGCTCTCCACCTTAGATATGTACACCAAAATTCCAAAGTAAACACAGCAGTCTCCAACGCCGAGACAAAGGTGGGGCATCTCTTCTAGCGGGGTTTCCACTAATCGTGACGCAACTATGCCTCACAGAATGCAATGGAAGGGACTACAATAGAAACAGGGAGTCCACATGAGTTCAACAACTCAAGGCTGATCAACAATCGAAGGCAAAGATCAACAAACAGATGTGGCCACAATGTGTGAGTATATGGGAGTTACCCACTCTTCTCAAAACACGGTACTAGGTGCACAACAATCGCTCAACCTGCTGTTGCCCAACTCATGAACTGTGGTAGTTATCCACTCGGCTCATAGTGGCTAACTGAACCCAGCAGGGAGACAAAGAGCACAGCATCACCGTTCGCCTTCCAAAACAGCACACTAGTACTCCCAGATCAATACACAAGGCATAGCAAGACGCGGTAAAACAAATCGGAGTTCAACAGATGGATACACGCAACTCGTAAAACAACTCAACAGCTGGGAACACAAATAGCAGAAATTTAATAAAGTTCGAAATACCACAATTCTGCTGTCCGGACAAAAGAAATCGAAGAGGATACGCACGGTAATAAAAGTTACAAGGAAAATCAAGGGAGTCTCAACTGAGACACATCAGGGGAGAAATTCTCGAACAAAGGGAGATCACCAACCCCAAACTGTAGTTCCGATATCATATCTCAAACAAGTAGCAGTTACCCTCTCAACAACGGGAATCTGAACACTCCCAAAACAAACAACTTCCCTACCAGAACTTGCTCACAACTTGCTAACCTAACTCAGCATCACTCACAGAACGACAACTTCTCCATCGGCAGGAGCAACAAAGACACTGCATCACACAAACAAGATGGGGCAGAAACAACCCCCGCGCACCACCAAAACAATTAATTACAATAGTAAAGAGTGCGATGTGCAAGCGTCAAACTAAACTCACCCAGAGTTAACAAGTAAAGAACAACTACCTGTACAACCTCCTTCAGGCAAGACATCATCTCGTTCCTCAATTGTCGCATCCACCTGAGTTGGCTGAAGTCCCGGTTGCTCAGGTAGAGAAAGCTCTCTAACACTAGACGTCTCTAGAGGCTGAAATCCTAATCGCTGGGACTGAAAAGGATGATATGGTCGCCTCAAAGAACTTCTAGTCGAATCCCGTTGTCCTAGAGTAGGACACACTCTAGCAAAGTGTCCAACCTGACCACAATTATTGCAAGCGCCTCGCACTCCAACGCATCGAGAGGGTCGATGCTTACCCCAGCACTGACCACAGAATGACGCAGTCGGCCTTGCTCCACTAGAACCGCCAGAACTCGAAGAACTCGAACTAGATCTCTTAAATTACCTTTCTCTAGGTCAAAACCTCTGACGAATCAAATATTACGATGCCACAGAAGGCTGGGAAGATGACGTTCCAGACGGCACAAGGTCTACACTATGTCCTGTTGACTTCCGAACTCGAGTCTGTCCAACTACAAGGCTTTCCATAAAGTCAACCGCTCTGTTGAAAGCACTAGCAAGAGAGCGAAAGGCTGAAGGCTGATTCTCACGACATATCATAGGAACACTCGGTTGGGGGACATCCTCCCTATCAGCACTAACCAAAGTCCTCGAATCAACCATCACTTGCCTACTAGCTCTACCTTTCCTCTTAGGCGGCATCTACAAGACACTCAAATTTAAGCACACAAGCAAGTAATTCAAGTAGTCAATCACAATCCAAAGAACAACTACTGTGCCAAGACTCACATGTGACCAAGGAAATCGAGCTTATCCCAGTTTAAGATCTGATATAAAAAATGTCAGGCCTCGTGCACAACACAGAGTCAAATCACGTAAAACATAGCGGAAGCACTCAAAAAGTGGCTAAAAATTTTCGCATTTGGCCTTACAAAGAAAACATAATTTTAAAATACCACAATACATCAAAATATCCCAGTTTTAATAAATATACAAAACGTTAAAAGCCATAATACACAAGTACAACATTAAACAAGTATCAGTCAACAATTACAACAACTAACTACAACAAAGCACAGGACATCCCCCGGCTAACAGTACTGTTACATATATGCTATACGCTAACTGGGACACTCTAAACACCTTCTGGGGTATCTCCAGCTGGGTGTCAGGCCTCGTGCTCACAACAGATAAACACATGCGGAAGCTATCAAAAAGTGGGTAAAATTTTCGCTTTTAGGCCCGACGGTTTTAAACATATAATTTAAAATACAACGATACTTAAAATAAGTTTCCCAAATCATAAAACAATCAACAACAAAGCATACATAATCAAACATGTATCATACTCCCCTACGGGTACAACAACAAAGCGCAGGGCATCCCCCTGGCTAACTGATACATATATATATATGCTATATGCTACTGGGACACACTAGCCACCTCCTGGGGCACCACCAGCTGGGTTGAAACCACGACCAGCTGTAGAACCTGGGTTTCCTGAAAACAACGCAAAAAAGAAACAAACCAAGCCCCGGAGGGACATGGGGTCAAACCCCAGTACGGAGAGCAATAATACAACAGAAATAAACAGCAAGGAATAAAATGTAGATGCTATGCATGAGACACCGAAGAAAAATGGAAAGCTCGACCCACAAGGGAGCTAAGGAACTCAAACATAGCTCCAAGAATTACCAATAACATACAGTGGCCACGGGGTGTGTTCACAGTGTGGTAGTGAGCCACTCCCCATGACACTACCCCCACTTACCAGATGCATACAACAACTCAACCTGCTGTTGCCTCGCCCATGAACTGTGGTAGTTAACCACTCGGCGCATGGTGGCTACGATCCCAGAAGGGAGATGAGAGTGCGGTATTGCCGCTCGCCCTCACATCCTGGTAAGAAAATCAACAACAATAAACAAGGTACAAAGACTACCAAAACTGGAAAAGGAATACCATGCGCGTATGCAACATGCTGGAATACAAGCATATAGACATACGCAACGCAGCAAATACACAAATAGCATACAGAATCCTCAACAGGACACAACCAGCAGGCACGGCTATTCCACATACCAGCAGCTACAATCATCCAAGCCATAATCTCGCTGTAATATAAGCTCATATTCGTACCTTATACTGAGCAACAACTAACCCTGCGAGAAATCCCGAAGACTCTGGTAAAAGCCTGTTAAACACACGGCATACACAACGTAAATCTAACAGGTTGCTAATAAGCTCACGGCTGGGAGTCTCACTCGACCAGCTGCTCCATATACCTCAACAATTACATAGAAAGCTTAAAAACTATGGCTAGGAACAAGGTCTCACCGAAAACCAGAACGTAGTTCTACCAAATCGACGCAACACTCGAACGGCAGCAACTTCACGTTCCTCGACTAGCCAATTCCAGCTTCTAAAACTGGTATGAATTGGAAGAGCTTCTCAAGAGGAGTCCAACGCTACCTCGCACGAGCAAAACAACCACCGGAAACGACGGGAAATCGCCGGAAAAGCTCACGGCTGAACAGTGTTCTAGGGTTCGAAGGATAAGGAACGAAAGGCTGGAAAATTTGCTAAGTAAGGGAAATGATATCACAAAATCGAAGACCAAGTCTTCCTATAAATAGCACTTGCAACGACTGGAAATCAATACCAATAATTGTCTACCGACAAAATCAGCAGGAACACTACAAACAGCAGACGCAAAGAACCAACTGCTGATTCTCAATCAACTCTAAACTATCGCAAAACAAACCAACGGCTGGTTCTCAAAACGGCGTCGCGCCAACTTACTCAAACGACGTCGCACAGGATATCACACCAGCAGCTAGGTATCCAGTCGCAAGAACAAAACAATGCAACGCTTCTCTCTGCTGGTTCCAGTCGCAACCTCAAAAAGCAGCGTTGCAACTAACTCAAACGACGTCGCTCCACTGACGTCATCCAGTCGCTAGCTCTCGCGAAATACCAGCAGCAAGCAATAATGGCGAAACTCACTCGCAGCTGGACTCCCAGTCGCAACAAAGAAACGACGACGTTTCCTCTTCGAGCTACAGGAAATTTGACCCGCGTTGACATCTACTCCTGCTGAACAACCAGCAGACACTCGCACGCAAAACCACCAGCTGGTACCAGACGCAACATCGAAACGACGTCGCGCCAACTAATCTAAACGCAGTCGCTTTGATCCTCAACGCAAATACACTAACGCATCTGCTGATCACAACACGCGCAACCAGAATTCACGCAAACGACGGCGTTTCAAGAATCTCGCGCTAAAACACGCTTCGACTGATTTTGCCACCGACCAGCTGCTAGCTCCCAACACCAGCTGACATGTCAACCAGCAGGTACCTCAAATATGCGAAAATACAAAATCTCCAGAATTGTTCAACACACGAAATGGAACCCGAAAAAGCAACTCAAACACTCAAATAGAGATCTTAAACCAGCAGAACCTCTATTTATCGATTCATTCCAACGATAAATCTCAATTACAAAACCAGGTCTCACACAACATATCCTCTAAACTCTGGATAGTTCTCTCAGATTGGCCATCTTTTTGGGGATGATAAGCTGTACTCATCGCCAATCTGGTACCCAAAGCTGCTTGCAAACTCTTCCAAGACCTGGAAGTAAACCTCGGATCACGATCTGAAACAATAGAAACATGCACGCCATGCAAACGCACCACAAAATATATGTACAGTTTCGCCATCTTCTTCAAAGAATACGTCATACTATAGGGAATGAAGTGAGCAGACTTCGAAAGTCTTTCAATAACAACCCAGACTGCATCACAACCTCTGTTGGAACGAGGAAAATGCGTCACAAAGTCCATAGCTATGCGCTCCCAATTCCATTGGGGCACCTCTAAGCTCTGCAACAAACCATCAGGTCTCATCCTTTCGGTCTTGACTTGCTGACAGTTCAAACAACGGGCCACAAAATCAGCAACATCACTCTTCAAACCTGCCCACCAGTAATGTTGCTTCAAGGCATGATACATCTTCCTTGCACCAGGATGGACACTGTGTCTACTACAGTGCGCTCTCTCAAGATATCCTCCTTAAAATCAATCATATTTGGCACAACCAACCTGCCACAAAACCTCAAACAACCATCAGACATGACCGTGTAATCCTCTAACTGTCCAGCTATAACCTTCAGCTTCAACTCATGGATAGATGGATCTGTTTTCTGAGCTGCTCTAATGCTCGTAACAATCTGTGGCTCAACTTGGAAAGAAGTCACCACAACAAAATCCTGATCTGGGTAAAATCACCAACCAGTAGTGCTTAGATGCTCATGGACCTTCGAAATCTGCAACGAAGCAAGCATCGCCACTTGAGACTTTCTGCTCAATGAATCAGCAACTACATTCATTTTTCCAGGTTGATATTGGATCTCACAATCAAAATCCTTAAGCAGCTCCATCCACCTACGCTGTCTAATGTTCAAATCTGACTGAGAGAACAAATACTGAAGGCTCTTGTGGTCTGAATACACCACAAACCGTTCACCATACAGGTAATGGCGCCAAATCTTCAAGGCAAAGACCACTACTGCCAACACCAAATCATGAACTGGATAACGAGTCTCATGCGGTTTCAACTGACGAGAGACATACGCAATGACTCGACCTTTCTGCATCAACACACAACCCAATCCATTCAAGGAAGCATCCGCACAAACCACAAAACCACCTGATCCTGAAGGTAAAGTTAACACAGGCGCAGAAGTTAGTTTCTCCTTGAGCAACAAAAAGCTGCTCTCACACTGCTCAGTCCAAACAAACCTCTTGTATTTCTGAGTCAATTGCGTCATCGGCTTAGCTATACTAGAGAATCCCTATATAAAACGCCTCTCGTAGCCAGCCAAACCCAAGAAACTACGAATTTCAGAAACATTCTTGGGTCGCTCCCAGTTAACAACAGCCTCTACCTTACTGGGATCCACATAAATACCTTCCACTGAAACAACATGACCCAGAAATACAACTCTGTCCAACCAAAACTCGCACTTGGAAAACTTAGCATACAACTGCGAGTCTCGTAGAGTCTGAAGAACCAATCTCAAATGCTCTTTGTGCTGCATCGGAGTCTTTGAGTATACCAAAATGTCATCGATAAACACAATCACAAACTGATCGATGAACTCTAGAAAGACTCGATTCATCATGTCCATGAAAACTGCGGGGGCATTCATCAAACCAAAAGGCATAACCAAAAACTCATAATGCCCGTACCTCGTACGAAAAGCAGTTTTGCAACATCCTGCTCTCGAATGCACAACTGATGGTACCCCGAACGTAGATCGATCTTAGAAAACACAGTTGAACCCTGAAGCTGATCAAACAAGCCATCGATCCTCGGCAAAGGGTACTTATTCTTCACTGTTGCCTTATTCAACTGTCTAAAGTCGATGCACATCCTCATCGACCCGTCCTTCTTCTTTACAAACAAGATAGGCGCTCCCCACGGAGACATACTTGGCCTAATGAATCCCTTCTCCAGCAAGTCACTAAGCTGAACCTTAAGCTCCCTACGTAGATCGATCTTAGAAAACACAGTTGAACCCTGAAGCTGATCAAACAAGCCATCGATCCTCGGCAAAGGGTACTTATTCTTCACTGTTGCCTTATTCAACTGTCTAAAGTCGATGCACATCCTCATCGACCCGTCCTTCTTCTTTACAAACAAGATAGGCGCTCCCCACGGAGACATACTTGGCCTAATGAATCCCTTCTCCAGCAAGTCACTAAGCTGAACCTTAAGCTCCCTCAACTCAGCAGGCGCTAAACGATACGGAGCTCTCGAGATAGGAGCTGTACCAGGTACCAACTCAATGCTAAATTCTATCTCCCTCTTCAGAGAAAACCAGGAATCTTCTCCGGAAATACATCCGGGAAATGGCGAACAACGGGAACATCACTAAGCTCTACGCACGAAGAAGAAGACGCATCCAAAGCATAGATCATAAATCCAACATTCTTCAAAGACAACAGGCTAAATATCTCCATCGTAGAGACTAAAGGAATCTTCGACTGGGAATCATGGCCATAGAAATTCCATTTCTTGCCAGACTGGGGCCTAAAATGCACAACGCCATGGAAACAATCCACAGTGGCCCTATAACTAGACAACACGTCCATTCCCACTATGCAATCGAAATCCCACATCACTAGCCTGATCAGGTTGGCTAACAGCGTGTTCTCACCAAACCTAAGAATGCCATTCAACAAAACCTCTTGGGATTACAGGCTCGCGCCGGCAGGAGTCGCAACAGACACAACATCACACAAAGAAGTGGTATGCAAACCATGCTCAACCACCAATGCATCAGCAATAAACGAATGCGATGCTCCTGTATCAAACAACACACACGCAGGAAAATCAAAAACAAAGCAAGTACCTACGATCACTCCTCCTCCTGGCGTGCCCTCCGCTTGCTCTCTCGTCATGGCATTTCACCTGGGCATACTGAGGTCCTGAAAACTGAGGCTCAGCAGCGTGTTCTCACCAAACCTAAGAATGCCATTCAACAAAACCTCTTGGGATTACAGGCTCGCGCCGGCAGGAGTCGCAACAGACACAACATCACACAAAGAAGTGGTATGCAAACCATGCTCAACCACCAATGCATCAGCAATAAACGAATGCGATGCTCCTGTATCAAACAACACACACGCAGGAAAATCAAAAACAAAGCAAGTACCTACGATCACTCCTCCTCCTGGCGTGCCCTCCGCTTGCTCTCTCGTCATGGCATTTCACCTGGGCATACTGAGGTCCTGAAAACTGAGGCTCAGAATACTGTCCAAACCGCGACGGACCAGGCTGCTGAAACGGCCTAAACTGAGACTCTCCCAACCTCTGCTGCTGAATCGGAAAAGAACGACCTCGAGACGATCCACCTCGACCCTGCGGTTGGGCGGCGGTATGCTGAGATCCAGTCAAAGGACACACTCTCGCAAAGTGTCCGTACTGCCCACAAATGATACACAAACCTTGCACGCCTACACACTACGCTGTAGGATGCTTTCCTCCACACTGGCCACAAAACTCGACCTTGGAGCCACTACTGCTAGAACTACCCAAGCCAGCAGAACTAGAACCTGACTTTTCTTTAATTGACGACCACGAGGCCTAAACCTCTGATGTCCAGACTGTTGGGCTACTTGCTTCTGGGGTGGCTGGGATGACTTCACAGACTGGGTAGGTTGCACTCCCGAAACCACGGGACGGTTAACTTGCACCACTTGAGGCCTAACACAAGACCAACGGTTCTGCAGTCCCTCCTCAATATCCATATCCTTGTCCACCGCATCCGCATACTCGTCGGTGAACCCGCCAACACCAAAGAATACAACTCTTCATTCATCCCCTCCAAGAACTTGTTCCTTATCTCCCTCTCACGGACAGAAACATGCGGAACACACGCAAGAAGAGAAGAAAACCTCCGGGCATACTCTCCCACGGACATAGTCCCCAGCACCAGGTTCTCAAATTCACGCTCCCTGGCGTTCACAAAGGATTCCGGAACATACTCCTTATGAAAGGCAGTACAAAAGCTGCTCCACGTAATCCCTACACCTATCTCCTCTAGAGTCCTCGAAGCACCTCTCCACCAACGCTCGGCACCTCTCTGCAACTGAAACGTAGCCAAACTCAACCTACGCTCGTCATCATACCTGACAGGGTCAAACAACCCGGTAATGTGCTGCAACCAGGACTCTGTACCGGAACTAGACTCATCACCATTAAACATCTGACGGTTCATCCGCTGAAACCTCGCCATCACAAGTTCCATGTCGTCCACACGGGCTGCTAGCTCATCTACCTCAATCTGACTATCGCGTCTACAAAAAGGTCCAATACGCTGCACTTCCTCGCTCTGACCCTCTGATTCTTCCTGAAACTGCCCTCTACCTCTACCCTTACGTCTAGGCATCATCTACGAAGGCACTAAGAGGGTAAGATCATACAGCAACAATTACATCACATAACAAACAAATCACATAGTCAAGCACATGCAACACGCAACACTGTGCCTAGATTCAGGTGTGATCAAAAGAAATCGAGCTTATCCCATATTAAGCTCTGATACCGAAACTGTCAGGCCTCGTGCTCAATCAGAGTAAAACCATGCAATAAATACTAGCGGAAGCAATAAAATAGTGGTTAAATTTTTTCTTTTGGCCTGACTGAAAGATACATAATTTAAAATACTGCAATACTCAAAATATCTCAGTTAAAATAACTCAGTACAATAGTACAGCATGTATCACATACAAGAACAACAGAATACAACAAAGCACAGGGCATCCCCCGGCTACTAGTATAGGTACATATACCCTTGTGCTTAGTTTAGAGCTATTTGTTGGATGGGTAGGACAGATCTGATGAAGTGCGTAACTCCCAGTTCGTAGTGTCTGTGCTTTGCGTCCCTGAATTAGCGTTGTGCTTTGCTTAGCAGGTTTCGGATCTATGTTGCTCGGGACTTTGTTGTGGTACTTAGCTCAGAACTGAGGTACGGATGTGAGCTTTGTTTTACAGTTGGCATGGATTTTATGTGAGCTGTTGTGTTGGATTTTGTGTGCATTTGCTTGCTCCTATTGTGTTGTTATTGCAAGATGTTTCATTGCATACATGCATTATCCATGTTGAACCCAGATCTTGTTTAGCCGTGCTTTGTTATCTTGATCTGTGTGTACCAGGATGCCTGTTGGAGGACGAGCGGGTAAATCCCATATGCCTCAACTCCCTGCTGGGATCTGTTAGCCACTATGAGCGGAGTGGATAGCTCCCACATCTCATGAGTTGGGCAACAGCGGGTTGAGCAGTGTTTTGCATTTGGTGCCGTGTGTGGAGACGAGTGGGTAGCTCCCATATGCTCCACACACCTCGTGGCCACTATCTTTGCAGTGAATCTGTCATCGTTTGTTGAACATCTGTTGAGATCCTTTGGCTCCCTGTCTTTGGTTGTAGCATTGTTCTCATGCATAGAATTCGCATTTTATCTGTTGCTATTTAACTGCTATTTTCAGTTGCTCTCCGTATTGGGGTTTGACCCCATGTCCCTCTGGGGCTGGTGTTTGTTTTCCTGTATGTGTTGTACAGGTTTTCCAGGTTTCTCAACTGGTCGTGGAGTTGACCCAGCTGGAGGTGCCAGGAGGTGGTTAGAGTGTCCCAGTTAACGTATAGCGTATATGTATCTATACTAGTATCCGGGGGATGCCCTGTGCTTTGTTGTATTATGTTGTTCTTGTATGTGATATATGTTGTACTGTTGTACTGAGTTATTTTAACTGGGATATTTTGAGTATTGCAGTATTTTAAATTATGTATCTTTCAGTCAGGCCAAAAGCGAAAATTTAACCACTATTTTATTGCTTCCGCTAGTGTTTATTGCGTGGTTTTACTCTGATTAATCACGAGGCCGGACATTTTTGGTATCAGAGCTTATGCTGAGATAAGCTCGATTTCTTTTGATCACACTTGAGTCTAGGCACAGTGTTGCGTGTTCCATGTGCTTGACTATGTGATTTGTTTGTTATGTGATGTAATTGTTACTGTGTGATCTTACCCTCTTAGTGCCTTCGTAGATGCCGCCTAGACGTAGGGTAGAGGTAGAGGGCAGTTTCAGGAAGAATACGAGGGTCAGAACGAGGAAGTTCAGCGTAGTGGACCTTTTCGTAGACGCGATAGTCAGATTGAGGTAGCTGAGCTGGCAGCCCGTGTGGACGACATGGAACTTGTGATGGCGAGGTTTCAGCGGATGAACCCTCAGATGTTTAATGGTGATGAGTCAAGTTCCGTTGCGAAGTCTTGGTTGCAGCACATTACCGGGTTGTTTCACCATGTCAGGTATGATGACGAGCGTATGTTAAGATAAAATTTATTAGTTTTGGTGATAACAAAATAAGACAAGTACTGAAGTTAAGAGGAACATCTGGACAGACATACGTTGAAGATTATCTATTACGTATTTGGAGCAAAGTATATTTTGATCTTCAACAATTGGTTATTGAGAAGTATATCCAGTTGTCAGGTTTATTCAGATGTTGATTTTCGGGATTGATTTAGATGTTGAGTTGAAGCACTCAGATATGAATATTGCAGACGTAAAGATTTCAAACGTTGTATATTCACGGGTTATCAGTTTCTGGTATAGGGTTCGTATTTCAGCAGTTGGAAATCTTCTATCAGACGTTGACTACAGTTGAATTGGACTCAGACGTTGACTACAGTTGATTTGAATTCAGACGTTGGGTATTTCTTTCAGAAGTGTATTCAGTCGTTGGGACTCAGTTGTTGTTGTTATATCAGACGCAATCATTCAGGTGTTAACGTGTTTCTAAACGTTAGCAAAAATACGTCTTTCGGTTAAGTTGAAATGACAGCGTTTGGTTTAGCGCTAGGATTCAGACGTTGGGTTTTGCGTGAATTCAGCCGTTGGCTAGCATTCAGACGTTGGAGCCTTCAGTCGTTACAACCAGCCGTTACGCAGTGTTCATATACATCGCTCTCTCCTCTATTTTACAAAAGGGGATATTTCAGATGTCTTCTTACATTCAGCTGTTGGAATAACTCAAGTGTTTAAAGCACTCAGCTGTTGCAAGTTATTCAATATATTTACCTTTTCAGCTGTAACAGCGACGTCTTCATAAACAACGATGAAAGAAATTGAAGAAATTTCAGGCGCAAGCTATGAACTGATTAAAACATGATCATATATTCAAAATGGAAAGAATCATTGGTGGAGATTGAGATCGTACATATGCCTGGAATTAAGAAGACAACGTCTGTATTATTTTGGGTAAATAGTACACAACACACAGAGGACGTTTTACGATGTTTGCAAAAAAATGGAAAGACGACAATCTTGGCTCTGATGAAGCGCAATTTACTTGTAGTGGAGCATGATATACGATTGTACAATCAGCAGGTTTTCAAAAGGGATTTTGTTTCCTTAGCAAAATTAAATGACCGTTGTGAACGAAGAGTATATATAGAGCTGGAATTTGAACTGAACACACTCTTGAATCTCTTGCTCACTCTCCGTCGTTCTGCGATTCTTCGTCCATTGCTCTCGAGCTTATCGCTTGTCTACGAACATCACTTACCAAAAAGCTCTCAAACTCGAAGAACTCTCAACCTAGATTTCATAGAAAATACCTTCGAGTTCATCTTCTGGTTACCTTGTGTAATCGTGTTTCAGTGTTAGAAAACAGAAGATTTATAGTCTCAATAGATTTTTATCTCATTGTTTCAGTCATGATTGAGTCTGTAACAAACTTGCTTCACAAAGCCGTTTGAAAAGAAAATTACAAGTGTTGTAAACAGCAGCTGCATCTGCTTGGTGAAGTTGTGTTTCTAGGAGTTCACGTTAAGTGCTGCTTGCGTGACTGGGTGTTTGCAGAAGGCCTGTAACCATCAAACCTTCTAGTGGAACCTTCCTGAAAAGGAAGAAGAGGAGACGTAGGATATTGATATCCGAACTTCCATAAACAAATCTCTTATCCCTTAAACTTTTACATTACTGCATTTATTTACTGTACACTGTTCACTGATTGATTGGCTTATTTCCGCACATATATTGTTAGCCAAGAAATCAGTATTTGGACTGAGATATCTTAAATCTGGTAACTCGGATTTAAGTTAAACGGGTGCTTGTAAAACTTATTTTAAAAGGTTTCAAAAATTTAAAATACTAGGAGTTCATTCACCCCCCCCCCCCTTCTGAACTCCTACAGCTATTTTTCGAACCATATTGATCCTATCAATTGGTATCAGAGCCTGCGCATCTCAGTTATTGAACAGTTGTTGTTTGTGTTTATCATACTTTAAAATGTCGTTTATTTACTGTACACTGTTCACTGATTGATTGGCTTATTTCCGCACATATATTGTTAGCCAAGAAATCAGTATTTGGACTGAGATATCTTAAATCTGGTAACTCGGATTTAAGTTAAACGGGTGACTTGTAAAACTTATTTTAAAAGGTTTCAAAAATTTAAATACTAGGAGTTCACTTCAACCCCCCCCCCCCCTTCTGAACTCCTACAGCTATTTTTCGAACCATATTGATCCTATCAATTGGTATCAGAGCCTGCGCATCTCAGTTATTGAACAGTTGTTGTTTGTGTTTATCATACTTTAAAATGTCGACTTCTCCCAACAAGATTCCCATGTTTTCTAAGGAGGACTACGATGATTGGAAGATTCGCATGCAGGCGCATCTGGCTGCTCAGGATGACGACATGTGGTCACTTATCACAGAAGGGCCGATGAAGATAGTGAAGCCAAACTTAGACTTTGCAATATCCAATGGCAAGCCTCGGTATCTGGAGAAGAGCAGACATGAATACACCAATGAGGACAAAAAGAAAGCAAATCTGGACAACGTGGCAAGGGACATCCTCTACAAGACACTGGACAAAACATGTTCAGTAAGATAAAGACCTGCGTCACAGCAAAAGACATTTGGGAAAAGCTGACACAAATATGTGAAGGCAATGATGAGACCAAGGAGAACATGCTGACTGTCGCTCAACAAAAATATGATTCCATAAAGATGAAAGATGGAGAAACAATGACAGAGTTCGATGAGCGATTCAGCACCGTGGTGATTGAGTTGACAAGTTTGGGAAAAGAATACAGCAACAGAGAGTTGGCATTGAAAGTGATGAGAGCGCTGCCCAGAGAGTGGGATGTGAAGACGATGGCGATGCGGGAGTCGAAGGATCTGAATAAACTGGAACTACATGATCTATTCGCCAACCTTAAAGTTTATGAGTTTGAGTTGGAAACAAGAGCAGAAGCTGGACCCTCGACATCCCAGCCTACCAAAGCATTAGCAGCTACAACATCTGAACAGTGCTCTCCAAGCACTAGCAAGACAGCTGATCAAATCAGCAACGACGTCATGTCCCTCTTTGTTAAGAAGTTTTGGAAATACTTGAGAAGATCCTACAACCCTTCTACTCCTTATAATAATATTCATAAAAATGATAAAGTTGTATTTGATATGAACTGTTTTAATTGTGGACGTCCAGGGCACTTTGCAGCTGATTGCAACAGGCCCAAGAAGGAAGAAAGATACAAAAGAGATGAAAATAAGGAGGATCGATACAAACGAGATTAGAAGACAGATGATAGATCCAAGGAAAGATCGAAAGATAGGAGGATGAGGACAAGAGGTGATAAAAGACTCAGCCGCAAGAATGATCGCAAAGTACTAGTTGCTGAGGAAAGCAACAAGAGCTGGGCTGATACCGATTCAGATTCTACATCCAGCAGCTCCTCATCCAGCGATAGTGAACCAGAGGAAGTTCACGGTCTCATGGCTGATCAAACTTCAGATGACGAGGTATTTGATTTCTCTAATGTTGAATTTACACGAGAAGACCTTGTCAGTGCACTTAATTATATGGTCAAAGAGTACAGGAGGCTTTCTGACACATTCGAGGAAGTTAAAGCTGAAAACGATGATTTGAAAAATAGTTCAGTAGAACCAAGTATTGTTGAACTTGGTGAAGCTGACAGTTTAAAAATCGAGTTGAGTAAGCTGAAGGTTGAGAATGAATTGTTGAGATCAAAGTCTTGTGAGCTCGAGTCTGAAATTGAAAAATTAAATTTGACAATGCGCTCCTGGACCAAGTCTTCTGCTTCTCTAGATAAGCTGTTTGAAATTCAGAAGCCAGCAAGTGGTAGAACTGGCTTGGGTTTCAATGATAGCGATAGCAGCTCTGGAGAAACAAGTACTCAGTCACAGCTGGTGTATGACAAGTTCAACAAAATGAACTTTGTCAAAGCTAGTGTGATACATGATCCATGCGACTCGGTAAGGTATGATGACCAGATCTTGGAGCAATTAAATAAGAAAGGAAAAGATGGCATTGGCTATGACAGACCCGAGAGCTCAAAGTCTGGTTGTCTAAAGAACAGACTTGACAAAGATAAAGCGAAAGCTGGTTCTAAGTCGTTTGTTTCTCACCCGCCCAGGCGTGGTTCTAGGAAGGTCAAATCTGCTTGGAAAAAGGTTCAGCCTAGAAGAGATCCAATTGGTCAAAATACCAAACCAAAACTCAAAAGATCTCACACTGCTTATGCACAGACCCTTATGGACTATCATACTGGGAAATCTATCAAGGTAATTCAAGTATGGGTCCCGAAAGGGGTAATCCTATCTGGACCCAAGTAAAATTGGTTACCAAAATCTGTTTGTATAATTTCAGGACAACAGGTACAAAGCGGCTGATGAATCAACCATTTGGTACCTGGACAGCGACTGTGCAAGACATATGACTGGAAACCAAAAGCTGCTAACAGATGTTATACCACACAAAGGAGCGAAAATTGTGTTTGGTGATAACGCTCATGGTAACACTGTGGGTAAGGGTAAGCTTATCCACGGTAACATCTCAATATCTGATGTCTTAGTTGTTGATAAAATGCGTTACAATTTGATTAGCATAAGTCAGCTATGTGCAAAGGTTACATAGTTAACTTTCAACAGCACACATGCACAGTTCAGAGTCCAGAAGGACTGACTGTATTGGTAGGTAAAAGATCGAGGAATACCTACATTATAAATTGGTCTGAACCCATGGGATTTGAACAGCTATGCCATGCAGCTGAATCTTCCAAGAGCTGGCTGTGGCATCAAAGAATGAACCATCTGAACTTCAAAACACTTGCTAAATTGAGTCAGCATGATTTGGTCTCTGGTATGCCAAAAATCAATTTTTCTGAGGACAAGATTTGTGCCGCTTGTCAGCTGAGTAAGCAAATTAAATCTACTTTCAAAAAGAAAGGCGGTAAACGTTATTTCCGTAGCTTAGAGCTTTTGCATATGGATCTTTTTGGTCCTATACCCGTAACTAGCTTAGAGGGGAACGAACTACACCCTAGCAGTTGTTGATGACTTTACAAAATATACTTGGGTGTTATTTTTAAAAGCAAAATCTGAAACCGCCGACCAGCTGATACGTCTTTTAAAACGTTTTCAAAATGACAAATCTTGTACAGGCAACCGGATAAGAAGTGATCGTGGTACTGAGTTTTTAAATCAAAAATTGACTTCTTATTTGGAAGACCTAGGGATAAAGCATGAGCTTTCAGCAGCTAGAACTCCTCAGCAGAACGGGCTTGATGAGAGGAGAAATCGTACTTTAAAAGAAGCTGCTAGGTCTATGATTGCTTATTCTGGTATTTCACAAAAATTTTGGGCAGAAGCAGTTAACACAACATGTTATACTCAAAACAGATCTATGATTAATAGGATGCACGATTAAACCTCATATGAGATCTGGCATGGCAAGAAACCTGATATATCTTATTTCAGGGTGTTTGGGTGCAGATGTTTTATTCATAATAATGGCAAAAAGCACTTAACAGCTTTTGAACCAAAATCTGATGCAGGTATCTTCCTAGGATATTCAGCTGGTAGCAAAGCCTATTGTGTTTTCAACAACAGAAGTCTAACAGTTGAAGAATCCGCTCATGTTGTCTTTGATGAGACAAGCTTCAAATCCAATTCAGCTGCAAGCCTACACGATTTGTGTTCACGTCTGGAATCAACAAGTCTTGATGAATCAGATGATGACGTGCCACAACAACGATATGCAGCTGAAACACAACAAGAGCTGGACACACCGCACATTAATGCTCAACAAGATCTGACGGGTAATCCAGTAGTCATCGATTTGACTAACGTTGATTCTACACAGGATCAGATCTCTCCAAGAGTGCCAGCTGCTGGAGGAGAAGCAATCAACGCACAATCAGATGTTGTTCAACCAGACGTTGCTCAGACAGATGTTGCGCAAGAAAATTCTACTATTCATCAACCAACACCTGATGCACAAAATGCAAGCACATATCAATTGGTATCAAGACCAACATATGAAGTATCAGTCGCGAGCACATCACATCAACTGGTATCCAGACCAAAAACTGATACAAGAGCTGAATCTATCTCACATCTGGAACAACAATCTTGACAGCTGTAACCTGACGCACAAGCCAACAATGAAATACATCAATTGGTGTCAGCTGATCCAGCAGTTCCTATCCAGCCAGACATTCAAATGCAACCAGAAGCAAATCCTATTGGATCTGATCTTCGGTGGAATAGAAATCATCCACCTGAGCAGGTCATAGGTAACTTTAACTCTCCTGTTCGCACACGAGGCCAGCTATTGCATGATCATTTTGACTCAGCATTCATATCTCATATAGAACCTACGCAGATAGAAGAAGCCTTAGCTTACCCCAGCTGGATAGACGCAATGCAAGAAGAATTAAGTCAATTTAAGCGTAATAGCGTATGGAAACTTGTACCTAGACCCTCTAATCATTCAGTTATAGGAACACGATGGGTCTTTAGGAATAAACTGAATGAAAATGGAATAGTAACTAGAAACAAAGCTTGACTGGTAGCCCAAGGCTTTAGGCAAATGGAAGGTATATTTATTAATGATACCTTCGCACCAGTAGCTAGATTAGAAGCAATACGCATATTTTTAGCATATGCTGCATTCAAATATTTTAAGGTATTTCAAATGGATGTTAAGAGTGCATTTCTCAATGGCATCTTAACAGAGGAAGTGTATGTTGCACAACCTCCTGGCTTCGTAGATCATACATATCCAAATTATGTTTATAAATTGGATAAAGCTCTGTATGGGTTGAAGCAAGCACCCAGAGCTTGGTATGATACACTGTCCAAATTCTTAATTGAGCATGACTTTACAATAGGCACAGTGGATAAGACTTTATTCAAATTTATTAAAGCTGATCATGTCTTACTGGTACAAATTTATGTTGATGATATCATTTTTGGGTCAACTAACCCCAAATTGTACCAGAAGTTTTCCAAGTTAATGCAGGACAAATTTGAGATGAGTATGATGGGGGAGCTGACGTTCTTTCTTGGGTTACAAGTGAGACAGCTGGAGAATGGAATTTTCATTAACCAGGCTAAGTACACGAAAGAACTGCTGAAGAAATTTGGCATGGACAATTGCTCAGAAGCTGCGACCCCTATGAGCTCTTCAATTAAACTGGATTAAGATGAAGCTGGTACTGCCATTGAGGTATCTTTATATCGTGGCATAATTGGCTCTTTGCTGTACGTAACTGCTAGCAGACCAGACATCATGTTTGTTGTCTGTATGTGTGCTAGATTTCAAGCATAGCCTAAACAGTCGCATTATATTGCTGTCAAAAGGATTTTAAAATATTTAAAAGGCACTTCCAACGTGGGTCTTTGGTATCCCAAAGACTCAGGCTTTCAACTAATTGGTTATAGTGATGCAGACTACGCAGGATGTAGGATTGATCGTAGAAGCACAAGTGGGACTTGTCAATTTTTAGGGGATCGACTGATTTCCTGGTTTAGTAAGAAGCAGACGTCCATTGCAACGTCCACAGCTGAAGCAGAGTACCTAGCAGCTGGCAGCTGTTGTGCTCAAATACTATGGATTCAACATCAGCTAAAGGACTACGGCATTGATGCTTCTGAAGCGTCCATTCTCTGTGACAACACCAGTGCCATCGCGATCACCCAAAATCTAGTACTGCATTCAAGAACAAAGCACATAGACATCAAGCATCACTTTATAAAGGACCACGTGCTAAAGAAAGATGTCTGGCTGGAGTATGTGTCGACTGAGCAGCAAGTAGCTGATATCTTCACAAAGCCTCTACCAGACGCTAAGTTTTCTTATTTTAGAAACATATTAGGTCTCCTTGAACTGCCTTGATTTTTCTGTGCGCTAAAAATTTGCAGGTTGTCAGCTGTTGTGTACCTCAGCTGTGAGTCTTTTGTTCAGGGGGACGTAAGGACTTCCAGCTGTAGTGCACTTTTCGTTGGGAGAATATCAGTCGTAGGGGGAACGAAGATCTGAATTGTTAAGAGCTAAGTCAGCTGAATATGTGGGATCTGGACATACACATATGTCACATATACACAGCTGATGCTTATTTGTGATCAGATCTTGCTCTACCCTCAGCGAAATATTAAAACCAGCTGTGACGTTATACAACATTGGCGCCAACTAGTTATTTACCTTTTCACCCTCGTGGTTAAAATTTGAAATCATTTTAAAATACTTTCTTTATTTCGCAATTTTGATAAAAATCTTTTCAAAATCATTTCAAAATATTGTACGCGCCGTCGGATGATTGACACGTGGTTGTCATCATTTGTATCGTCACATCTACATCTTATCTTTCCCTCGCCGTTTACTCTTCCATAGTTATTTACGGCCTTTCCCATTTTCATTTACACTTACCTTGCGAATACTATCTATTGCATCTCTTGAGTTTATGCCTTTCGTGTGATCTTTTGCAGTAAATTTTCACTCATTCTTGCACACTTTCAACTACTGCAATGCATCCGCACTGATAAGCAACAGTCAACACATCTCTTTCGACTCAGTCCTTCCATGGATGAGCGATTGTTTGAAAGACTTTCTGGGGTGTCCCACCATTTATTTTGAATCTGCTCTAACAGAGTTCTTTGAGAACAGTTCTATAAGGGATGGAATGGTGGTCAGCACCATACGAGGGATGATAGTTGAAATCTCTGAGAATGTCTTTGCGGGGGCGTTTCAACTGCCGATAGATGGTTTGACGGACTTGTCTGAAGTCCCTAAGGATCTTGTTTTTAACGCGAGGAGTATTGTCTCAGACTCTAGTGAACAAGTGAGAACCTCTTGTAAAAAGAGGGAAATGAAGATTGAGTTTCGCCTACTCAGTGACATTCTGGTGAAAACCATTTTCGTGAAAGCAGGGTCTTTCGACGCAGTCACTCATGAACGGTTCTTGTTGATGGCTGCTATCATTAGTGGTGTGAAGATTAACTGGAGCAGGTTGTTTTTTGATATCCTCAAGGATATGGCTACTCCTGGTTCGAGGCAAGCTAAGGGCTTTGCCATTCAAATCTATGTTCTTTTGAATAACGTATCTGGATTAGAGTTGGGGGACTCCAAAGCATTTCCTTCCCCCAGAATTCTGACGAAGAAGACAGTTCACAGGTATGTGGTGATTAATGAGAAAGTCTCTGGAGAGGAGGTGGCCGATAAACCAAGGGTGAAGAAAACACCCATCAAAAAGGCTGCATCAAAAAAGAGACCAGCTGTTGTTGCGGCCGAACCTGCCGTGAAGAAGAAAAGAACGACGAAGGGTAAATAAGTATCTTCAAAAGAAAATCTGGAGATTCTACGTGTTGTACAGGACGCAGTGCCTCTTCATATAATTGCACCAACTCCAGTTGCCCCAGCCGAGCAACCTCCGTCCCTAAGCGAAAATCGAAGAAAAGGAAGTTGAGGTTGCCAAAAGGCTCTGATGATGAGAATGTTGCAAATGTTGAGACACCGGTCACTGTGGCGGTCACTGGTGAAACTGTTGTTGAGCAGGAATCAGCTGTAGAGAATGTTATTGAGGAACAGAGGAGAGATACAGTTGTTGAAGAACAACCATCTGTAGAGGTTGCTGTAGAGAGTGTTGATGTACAGAGGGTAGAGACTGTAGTTGACATTTATGAGGAAGAGACAGTTAGTGTTTTTGAGAAATCCGAGCCTACCGTGGCAAATGTACCAGTAGCTGAGTCTGCTACTGAGGAGGTTTTACCCACGTCTATTGATGACATGGACGTCATTATTGAGCAGGTCATTGCTGAGACTGCTCAGATGTTTCGGCTGATTATATTGTGACAGAGCCAGTGGAGGAAATGGAGATGGCAGCTGTTGAACAATCTGCTGATGAGGCAATGTCTCTGGAAGAGATTTTGATGACAACTCCAGTAGACTGCCCCTTGCCTTCTGCTGAAGGGGAAGTTACAAAAATTCAACTGGGACAAAGCATCTCCATCCCTGGGGTCGATGAAGGGGACTGGTACAAGGCCAGTCTTCCCAAGATTCCAACGGCGGATAAAGGGAAGGAACCCCTTATGGAAAGAGATCCAATAAAGGGAAATCCGATTAAGGAACAACTGTCTCTGATTCTTGCAGATATAGAGGTTCTTGTACAGTTACGGGAGCAGATTATAGACGATGTCGATAGATTCTTTAATTCTTTTAGTCTCAAAAAGTTGGCCGCTCTGCAAACAGAAGACATTTCTGCGAAGGAGGAACTTGTTTTATCATGTGCTGAAGCAGAGTCTACAAGGGTGGCTCTTAACAGGAAAACGTATATTCTTACCAAATACAGGGAGTTGTTAATTCGGAAATTTTTGGAAGATCATAGAGCAAATTTTGTTCCTGGAGAAGGTTCTTCTGCTGTTGATCTGAAAATACTGGACAAGCTGTCTAGTCTTCATCGTTTTATTGTGGAAGAATTAAAAATGGAAGTACAAGCACACGGTCTTAAGTGGGACAGGACGTGTTGTTCTCAGATTTTTGATGGTCGTCCGCATGATCGAGGTGCTGTAATTGCCCGAACCAACTCCAATACTCGATCTACGTGTTGGATTAGAACAATGATTCTTGTCGATGGTGTTTGGGTTGTTGAACCGTGTGGTGATCACTTGGTGAAGATACCCCAGTGGATTGTAAATAATGAAATTTTGCGTCAGCGATCTTATGATGATTCACTCCCTCCCATCAGTAAATTTTTCCAGTCGATGAAGAAGCGGTGGGCAGATATTTGTATAGAAGTTGCCCAATTCTATGTCTCCGGTAAGCTACTGCCAGTTGGTTCTATAAATTTTTGCTGGGATATTTCTGTTGCGGAACCAGTTTCTATTTCTGGGTTTCGAAGGCCAGCAATAACATCTTGGGGATGGTATCAGTTGGGTGCAGCTTTTGCTCGGTTTTGTTTGTTTAATGGTCTAAGTACATTAGACATCCGCAATTTTGTGCCATCTATTGCTGAAGACAGATCCGCTCTGAGAGTTGTACAGTCAGTGAATCGGTCAGTTTTTGTTAGTCCACATGTACAATCTATTGCCAGTTCAGCTGTAGAGGATCATCATGTATAGAGGTTGTTAGACCAGCGTTCTTTCTCTTCATCCAGCTCCGATGAGTCTTCTATGCATTTTAATGACACTGATGCAGCTGTCACTTCGCTTTCTCTACCAACTGCTGCTACAGATGTACCAGACGCCTTTGCTCAACTTCGTGCATCTATTGATAAACTTCACTTTGAGCAAATCAGGCGCAAGGATGATGTTGATAAGCTCAGAGACACACTCTTAATGCACATCCGCGACCTTGAGAAGAAATTTACAAAATGATTTGATGCACATGACAGGACTTACAGGGTTCTACTCAACAATATTCGTCATGATGCTCGGGATCACAAGAATCTCTTGTCACTGGATATTAAATCGTCTCAACAGAAGCTAAGTGCTCAGGTGGCTGCTTCTGCATTCGACACTGTTGATGTTAGGAAGGTGATGAAAGAGCTCGACGCTAAAGTAACATTCTTGGATGGGCAGGTTGCTGCTATTCGCAATGATTTGTTAAACTTCCATGCGAAAGCAGAGGAGAACCATTTGAACCTTTCTACCCAACTTGGCTTCCGATTGATTACATCAATCGGGGTGGTGATGCCAAAAAGGGGGAAGGTGGTAGCAGCCGCCCACAGCCTCCTCCTGACAATCAAAGCCGACCCAGTGGGGGAAGTGGTGGCACTGGTAGTAGAGCAGGTGATCAGAGCCGAAGTGGAGGAAATTTCAGTAGAGAGGATAGAATCAGAGGTGGTGAGTCTAGTAGTGAAAGACGTAGACCAGATGACAGAAGTGGTCATTCAAAGAGAAGGAGATCTGACAGTGGTGAATCAGGAATGGATTCAGGTCTACCACCAAAGAGAGGATATCAATGGTTGCTCTTTGGAGAATAAGACTTTTAGGCTTTTCTATTTCAGTTCTTTGTACAAATCTTTTGTACGTTGTTCGTTAATGAAATATTTAGAATTTCAGCAGACCTTTGTGCGCAATTCACTTTTGCTCATATATTTAAGTCGATAAGCTGCTAAGTTTTGTCATCATCAAAAAGGGGGATATTGTTAAGATAAAATTTATTAGTTTTGGTGATAACAAAATAAGACAAGTAATGAAGTTAAGAGGAACATCTGGACAGACAGACGTTGAAGATTATCTATTACGTATTTGGAGCAAAGTATATTTGATCTTCAGTTGTTGGTTATTGAGAAGTATATTCAGTTGTCAGGTTTATTCAGATGTTGATTTTCGGGATTGATTTAGATGTTGAGTTGAAGCACTCAGATATTGGCTTGAATATTGCAGACGTAAAGATTTCAGACGTTGTATATTCACGGGTTATCAGTTCTGGTATAGGGTTCGTATTTCAGCAGTTGGACATCTTCTATCAGACGTTGACTACAGTTTAATTGGACTCAGACGTTGACTACAGTTGATTTGAATTCAGACGTTGGGTATTTCTTTCAGAAGTGTATTTAGTCGTTGGGACTCAGTTGTTGTTGTTATATCAGACGCAATCATTCAGGTGTTAGCGTGTTTCTAAACGTTAGCAAAAATACGTCTTTCGGTTAAGTTGAAATGACAGCGTTTGGTTTAGCGCTAGGATTCAGACTTTGGGTTTTGCGTGAATTCAGCCGTTGGCTAGCATTCAGACGTTGGAGCCTTCAGTCGTTACAACCAGCCGTTACGCAGTGTTCATATACATCGCTCTCTTCTCTATTTTACAAAAGGGGATATTTTAGATGTCTTCTTACATTCAGCTGTTGGAATAACTCAAGTGTTTAAAGCACTCAGCTGTTGCAAGTTCTTCAATATATTTACCTTTTCAGTTGTAACAGCGACGTCTTCATAAACAACGATGAAAGAAATTGAAGAAATTTCAGGCGCAAGCTATGAACTGATTAAAACATGATCATATATTCAAAATGGAAAGAATCATTGGTGGAGATTGAGATCGTACATATGCCTGGAATTAAGGAGAAAACGTCTGTATTATTTTGGGTAAATAGTACACAACACACAGAGGACGTTATACGATGTTTGCACAAAAATGTAAAGACGACAATCTTGGCTCTGATGAAGCGCAATTTACTTGTAGTGGAGCAGGATATACGGTTGTACAATCAGCAGGTTTTCAAAAGGGATTTTGTTCCTTAGCGAAATTAAATGACCGTTGTGAACGAAGAGTATATATAGAGCTGGAATTTGAACTGAACACACTCTTGAATATCTTGCTCACTGTCAGTCGTCTGCGATTCTTCGTCCATTTCTCTCGAGCTTATAGCTTGTCTACGAACATCACTTACCAAAAAGCTCTCAAACTCGAAGAACTCTCAATCTAGATTTCACAGAAAATACCTTCGAGTTCATCTTCTGGTTACCTTGTGTAATCGTGTTTCAGTGTTAGAAACCAGAAGATTTACAGTCTCAATAGATTTGTATCTCATTGTTTCAGTCATTATTGAGTCTGTAACAAACGTGCTTCACAAAGCCGTTTGAAAAGAAAATCAAGTGTTGTAAATAGCAGCTGCGTCTGCTTGGTGAAGTTGTGTTGCTAGGAGTTCACGTTAAGTGCTGCTTGCATGACTGGGTGTTTGCAGAAGGCCTGTAACCATCAAACCTTCTATTAGAACCTTCCTGAAAAAGAATAAGGGGAGACGTAGGATATTGATATCCGAACTTTCATAAACAAATCTCTTATCCCTTAAACTTTTACATTACTGCATTTATTTACTGTACAATGTTCACTGATTGATTGGCTTATTTCCGCACATATATTGTTAGCCAAGAAATCAGTATTTGGACTGAGATATCTTAAATCTGGTAACTCGGATTTAAGTTAAGCGGGTGCTTGTAAAACTTGTTTTAAAAGGTTTCGAAAATTTAAAATACTAGGATTTCATTCAACCCCACCCCCCCCTTCACAACTCCTAAACCGTTTTTTCAACACTAATTGATCCTAC
>KV019060.1:4609-19472 GCA_001598015.1 Dorcoceras hygrometricum | reverse complement strand
GTTTCTACCGCAATCTACCGAGAAGAGCCGGGTTCTTGAAACACCGGTTGGAGCCAGGCACAAGTGCCAGCGAGGTAACACGCTAAACATCCTATGAATATCGTAAGATGTAGATTTGTTTTCGTATTGATCGCCTCCCGGTTCTATAATTTTTGTTCTTCCGCTGCCTGACCGGGGGGCGGATCCGGATCCCCAACACGTAACTCCCAGTTCGTAGTGTCTGTGCTTTGCGTCCCTGAATTAGCGTTGTGCTTTGTTTAGTAGGTTTCGGATCTGTGTTGCTCAGGACTTCGTTGTGGTACTTAACTCAGAACTGAGGTAAGAATGTGAGCTTGTTTTACAGCGTTGACTTGGCATGGATTTTATGTGAGCTGCTGTGTTGGATTTTGTGTGCATTTGCTTGCTCGTATTGTGTTGTTATTGCAAGCTGTTCCATTGCATACATGCATTATCCATTTTGAACCCAGATCTTGTTTAGCCGTGCTTTGTTATCTTGATCTGTGTGTACCAGGATGCCTGTTGGAGGATGAGCGGGTAACTCCCGTATGCCTCAACTTCTTGTTGGGATCTGTTAGCCACTATGAGCGGAGTGGGTAGCTCCCACATCTCATGATTTGGGCAACAGCAGGTTGAGCCGTGTTTTGCATCTGGTGCCGTGTGTGAGACGAGTGGGTAGCTCCCATATGCTCACACACCCCGTGGCCACTATCTTTGCAGTGAATCTGTTATCGTTTGTTGAACAGCTGTTGAGATCCTTTGGCTCCCTGTCTTCGGTTGTAGCCTTGTTCTCATGCATAGCATTCGCATTTTATCTGTTGTTATTTAACTGCCATTTTTCAGTTACTCTCCGTACTGGGGTTGACCCCGTGTCCCTCTGGGGCTGGTGTTTGTTTGCCTGTGTGTGTTGTACAGGTTTCCCAGGTTTCTCAGCTGGTCGTGGAGCTGACCCAGCTGAAAGTGCCCCAGGAGGTGGTTAGAGTGTCCCAGTTAGCGTATAGCGTATATGTATCTATACTAGTAGCCGGGGGATGCCCTGTGCTTTGTTGTATTCTGTTGTTCTTGTATGTGATACATGTTGTACTGTTGTACTGAGTTATTTTAACTGGGATATTTTGAGTATTGCAGTATTTTAAATTATGTATCTTTCCGTCAGGCCAAAAGCGAAAATTTAACCACTATTTTATTGCTTCCGCTAGTGTTTATTGCGTGGTTTTACTCCGATTGAGCACGAGGCCTGACAGCGGAGGCAAGCGTAAGGCTTCCCAGTGTCTTGGAGTACGAGGCGCGTGCCATATCTATGGGCAAGTTGGATACTTTGCGAGGATGTGTCCTACAAAGGGGCAGCATTCTAACCTGTCACAGCAGGGTCCTTCTGGAGGTTCTTCGCGGACGCCACACCCCCTTGCTCATCCCCAGTGATCGGGTTATCAGCCTCTGGAAGCATCTAGGTTTAGAGGGCCTTCTCAATCTCGGCACTCGGGACCTCAGCGGGCTCATGTGAAGGCGATGTCGAGGGAGCAAGCTGACGATTTTCCAGAGGAGTGATGGCAGGTATTTGCTTCACTTTTGATTATCCTGCGTGAGTTTTATGTTGACACAAGAACATCGCACTAGTTTGCTTTGATCATTTTGTGTTTGAGTGTAGGTTGGTTTTTCCCAACCTTGTCGTGTGATGTGGTGTCTAGTATTACTCCTGTCGGTGTGAGTTGGATTGTCCCGTGTGATAGTGCTGACTTGTATGGTTATGTTTGAGGAGTAGATGTTAGTGACATCCCCGTTGTTGGATAGCCCTTTACGTATTCCCAGATGAGGTTCCTAGTTTTCCTTCGGAACAAGAGATTGATTTCAGCTTTGAGTTGGTGCCAGGATCCGCCCCGATTCTGAGATCTCTTTACCATTTGACCCATGAGAGCTGGGTTGACCATCGCGAGCTGGTATGAGTACATACCTTGAGACCTGGGTGCGTGAGCTGATATGAAATTGTCATGAACTGGATGAGACAGCGAAAGCTGAATAGAGCACACAAGCTGACCTGAGTGATGCGTACTGAGTTTAGTACTCTAAGTCGATCTACGTACTGCTAGCTGATAATAGAGTACGCGATCTGAGCTCAGTGGTGTGAGCTGAGCTTTTGTAGCGCTTACTGTTCTGCAGAGCGTAAACTGAGCTGAATGCTCCATGCGGATCTAAGATCGCGGGATGTTTGGCTGTCGTAAGCTGGATGAGCATCCTGAGCTGATTGATAGGATGCGAACTGACCCTAGGTTGCGCAAGCTGTTTGTGCGGTCATATTTGGGCGAAAGCTGATGGAGAAGAACAGTTCTGGTGTTAGTAACCTTCGTATCGAGTTCGGCATGGATCAGATCAGGCGCGAGCTGATCTGAGTGGAACAGTTCTGAGCTGAACTGCTTCGTTGTGCTTGATCGAGTTTTCTACAGCGATCTGTTTTGGGACAACAGCGTAGAGGCGAACAGCTCTGGGATTTTTCTCTATGAACGTTAGCTGGATTCAGCTTAGGGATGTTTTGGGTGCCCTGAGCTGAGAGATCAGATTACGGGTGTTGTGCTGTGCTGGTTGGTGAAATCAGCTTAGACGTAAGCTGATGGTGACGCACAGCTTAGGCGAGAGCTGGTCGTGGTTTCAGCTTTGGACGAGAGCTGTTGGTGTATTCAACTTTGGTGAGAGCTGATCGCTTCTACTGTGCTGGAGGACGCGCGGTCTGTTTACACGAGAGGTGAGTGTGGTTCGTAAGCTGAATCGTATGCAAGAGCCGAACCGGAGGTGGCAGGTGACCCGAGCTCATTTCTTCTCTAAGGCATGACACTTCTTCCCGAAACTTTCTAATCTCCTCCACATGTGGATCAAGAGGTGAGTTGGCCTTTGACCTGCGAGCCAATACTTGCTCCACTGTTGCGGCTACTAACTGCACAATCTGAGCGGTTGTATGACCCTGGTGCTTGGGTCCTCGAGATAAATTCTTGGTGCTACCATTCTCTCCCGTCTCTGAAGTATGTTTCTTCTTGGTGGCATCTCGTGTTTTCTCTATCTCGTTTCCCACAGATGCCGTCGTTGATGTAACCAAATTTTTCCCCAGTCAATGAGCTGCCACCACGTCAAACCACCAGGTCGGGAGCTCTATCCTTGGGGGAAGAGCGGGTTTGAGAGAAGCTGGATGTATTTCCTTCAATGTCCTGCAAACACAGACACCCCGGTCAGAGGGCGTCGGGAGTTATCCCCACGACTCTCCGATGCCTACGTCAGCTCGAGTGATCGAAATGAAGTAAAAATATATAGTACAGAGAATGTATGAATCTGTTGAATGAATGCAAACTAAGACATATCCAGGTATATAGGAAGTATGAAATCGGTTGCGTGTACGCTATCTGGCCACTCCTGATTCGATATGGGTTTGACAGTTTACCAAGTACATGTACCTGGCTAATCGAAATCCGGTATGAGTCTAGCATTAACCGAGTACACGTTATCTGGATAATCATAATCCGGTATGAGTCTGACAGTTTTGGCCTCCTCGGAAACTGATATACCGTACTAGTCTGGGTGCTACTCGGGTACCGAGAACAATTTCTCATATGGTACCAGAATTATTCAGCATCTCTATATTAATCATATCAATTAGGAACAAGAAATTCTTATTTTAAATTCACCCAACTAATACCCTCTAGAATGCTTATATATAGAGCTTCTTCACACAACATCAATTACCAAACCACGAGAATATCTTAGAATGCAACCAAAGATCATATAATCATCATTGTCGAACTATTTTCAAAAGAAACTGCCAACTATTACTCTTTATTTGCTGAATACGTCGGAGATAATACTTGTAAGAAACTATTTAGATACCTGTAAACAAAAGTGTTGAACAAAATATATCGAAATACTACACATATACAATTGTACACCTCTACTTCTTGTCATGATCTATCATATTATACTGGAGGAAGGGAGACTGACCTTAGCCCGGAGGGTTTGGTGGGAGGGGGGTGGGGCTTGGGGGAGGGATGTTTGTGGGCACGTGGTCTACTTTATCTGACGGCAAGCACGTGGTGTCCTGAGAAGAAGGGTCCACCACCACCCCAACCTTCTTTCCACCTTTTCAGCCTTAATTTTTCTACTTTTCTTCACTTAGGTTTTCGGGAAAGTTTTATTTTTTACCATTTAACCTTATTTAAATAAATACAACTTGAATGTTCATTCTATGTTGAAAATTTAAATTAAGGTCGATGAAAAGATACTCAACAGTCAGCTGAGGAATATTTAGCCGTCAGGCTGGCAGCATCTGACAGTCGCCAGAGTTGACTAACTTTGATGACCCGATGAGCTCTATAAATTTTGAAGATGAGTTTTCCATATCAAAATCATTTATAATTATTAAATTATGTAACTATAAGAATAATATTTTTAGTTAATACATAAATGAATAGGTGATCGTATTCATTTATATACCAGTATAATAGTTTCGACAAAAAAATTTCCGTGAAATAATATATAAATATACTATCATGTTTGATAAACGACATAATTTGATATAATATTATTCTCTTATCATAATTCTATCATTTATCACGTTCTATCAATATTACATATTTATCTCTTCTCACTAAATATTTAATTATTTATCTAAAACATTAATATCATATTACAATATTATTTACCATCATCTCTTTTTATTATATTTATTAATTGTTACAAATGTTAAAAATATAATTACCACTTTATCCAAAATTATGTCAATCAAACCAAACATATTACTGTTATCACATATTATTATCTATCCAACCTAATCTTTTATAATCACACCATTATTATTAATTTTATCATATAATATCTCATCTTATCAAACAGTCCAAGTTGTAAATGGTACGAGGTTGCAATGCAATTTAAATAATCAATTGTATAAAACCCGTATTTTTAATCAAGTTGATTGATCAGTGGTGAATATTCTTACATAAATCTATTAATTAACGTCCGACCAACATGGTGTTTTCATTATGTCTTCTTAAAATTTTAAAATCTGTGGCTTATGCAAAAACATAGAGAAATTTTTTTAGTTATTTTCCGTCAACTAGCCGATAAGCTTTTTCTTGATATTTGGTACATAATATGAGACGTCCAAGAATTACAGTGTGAATGTTTAAAAATTTATAAAAAAAAAGAGAGGAAATTGCATTTTCGGTTCTCTTGTGTTTGCCACATTGCAACATTAGTCGTTATTTAAATATTAATTGCAAGACTAGTCTTGTACATTTAATTTTTTGACATTTTTTTGTCCCATTTTGGTTAGAAAACCCGCACTTGTTAGAGTTTGATGATTAGAGATCGAAGTTTGCCCATTTCATATGATAAACTTTAATGTCAAGTCAACAAAACTCCACCAAGTCTGACAGTAAAATTCTGACAAATTTATCAAAAAACTAAACATACAAGATTAATATTACAGTTGGTATATATAAATAACTAAAATTGTAACGTGGAAATATAGACGACTAGAAACGCAATTTTACCAAAATGTATTGGTTCTTTTTTTTGTGATTAATCATGCAAAGGAATATGGTGTATAGGGTTATTGAATATAACAAAGCAATTTGAGATATTTATATATAAACATGACGACAAGCAAGTCCATTTGTAAAAATATTATATAAAATAAATCCAATGTGGGAAAAAGAGACCGTAAAACACCATTCCTTAACACGGCCGGTAAATGTCGAAAGAATATATGCTACATTACGCACCAAAAACATAGCAGCTCACGATAGCCTCGGTCACCTCACGAAATACTCACCCGACAGCATTACACGTAGCGCCTGATAATTCGTCCACATGGTCATACTGTACATCCACTCAGCATCTTAGCTTTATCTTCCCCACCCACTTTCGCTCTCGCACCTCTCTCTCTCTCTCTCTACAAATTCTAGGGTTTACTTTTTCTACGGTTTCCTGATTCATTGTCTCAAACCTCCTCTAGCAATGGGTTCGCAACCCGATCCAGGCGGGTTAAATCAGCCGCAGCCGAGTTTCGATGAGTTTCAGCGGCAGACTTCGCTTATGACCAGCTGCACTCTGCTGTGGAAGGAACTCTCCGATCATTTCTCTTCACTCGAGCAGGACATTATGAAGAAGTCTGAGGCCTTGAAGGCGAAGTTCCAAGCTTTGACGAATGAAACACAGATATCTATGCGGGTTTTGGACAATCGCGAGTCGTCGATATCGAAATCTATGTCAATGGCATACGAATCCCTTGAGAGGGCGACGAATCTGTCTGTTTCCGCTGCGATGTCGAAGGATCCCAGCACTGATAAGGAATCTGAGTCAACGGAGGAGCCGGAGGTTGATAATTCAGTTGGTGTGCTGATGAAATTGAGTAATTTCTGCCGAAAGATGGCCTCCAAGGAGTGCTGGAGCTTCGTGACTGCGAGGAAGAAGGAATTGGAGGTATTTAGATCCGAGATGCCGAAAGCCCTGGCTGACTGTGTGGATCCTCCCAAGTTCGTTTTGGAGGCGATTTCCGAGGTCTTTCCTGTGGATAGACGTGAGGCGAGTAGCAGCTACGATTTGGGGTGGGCTTGTGTGATGTTGCTTGAGTCTTTGATTCCTTTGATGATGGACCCTGTGTTAGGGAAGGAGAGGATGTTGGTGACGCCGAGTATCAGAGGGAAAGCTGAGAATATTGCAGAGACATGGAAGAAAAGCTTGGAGGAGAGGGGTGGGATTGAGAATACAAAAACACCTGATGTTCATACTTTCTTGCAGCATTTGGTCACTTTCGGTATTGTGAAGGAGGAAGATTTGGGTTTGTACAGGAAGCTCGTGGTGGCCTCTGCCTGGAGAAAGCAGATGCCCAAGCTCGCTGTCTCTCTTGGTCTTGCTGATAAAATGCCCGGTAATTTCATCCTTTTGTTTCATTTTGGGATCAGTTATATTCTTGTCTGTTTCTTTTTTAACGATCTTTATGGTCATTAACGTGATGAATCTGAAGATCATAGTTTTGATTTTTCGAGGTGGGGAATTAAAGGTTTGCTGCTTGTGTTCTGTTGTTGGTTTGCTCTTTCTTCTTATATGATTAGAGAAACGAAAAATTAATAGTGACAACCTTGTCCTGGTTTCTTGGTTTTGAACCTTAAGGTTTGATGTTGAAGTCAAATGAAGTTAATTAGGAGTCGCATACGTTTGTTAGAAATTTCAGGATCATAATCAGCCTTTTTATTTGTTTGAAATATTTGGTTTTCTTTGGGACAAGTAAGGTCTTGCACCTGCATCGTTTTCTCACCATCTTGTGGCTAGTATAGTGAAGAAACCCGTTTTAGCTACATTAGTTTGGAGAGAAATAACATCAATTGCCACTAGGAGGATCCTTTATTGTACTTAAATAGCGAAGGGACATGACTTAATACCTACCCAATTTCCTAATTTTGGAGACATTTTGCAGATTAATTCAATTTCTAATTTAGCGAGCAATACTTTGACGAAAAACGGGTGCGAAACTTTGACTTTAGTGAATTTAGAATGAGGTTGAAGATAGTCTTCTCCTTGTGTTAACCCAAGTATGAGAATTTATTTGTTGAGGTCAGATATCCTCAAAATTAGATATTCGGTATATATTATTTTGATGCATTCTTTTGTTTAACATGTTACATTGTTAGTCAGATTTTCTTCAGTTGTTAGTTAAGTGTACACTGTTATAAGCGTCCACCTAGGAATATACTTGGATCTAAGTGATGCAGGAAATACTTTGTTGTGTCTCAGCGCTTCTATGCTCACTCTTCTACAGATATGATTGAAGAATTGATTGGAAGGGGACAGCAGGTCGATGCTGTTCATTTTTCTTATGAAGTTGGACTTACCAGAAGATTCCCTCCTGTCCCACTGCTCAAAGCTTTCCTGAAGGATGCAAAAAAGGCTGCAACATCACTTTTGGAGGATGCCAGCAACTCCGGGCGTGCTGTGGTACGCATTAGATTCTAATGTTCCTCATGTACATCATCGAGTTTTATCAGGCAATTGCATTCTTTCCCTTTTCTGTATACATCATAGAAGTAAGTTCTCAAAGTTTTGGCCTAAACATGAATCAGATAGTCCTCCGCCTGGTTCCACCTTTGATCTCTCTAATAATTCAATTGGCAATTGCATTCTTTCCCTTTTCTGTATACATCATAGAAGTAAGTTCTCAAAGTTTTGGCCTAAACATGAATCAGGTAGTCCTCCGCCTGGTTCCACCTTTGATCTCTCTAATCCTCTCCAATCTCTTGCTCTCTGTGACCAAAATGATTTAATAGCTTTGTTGGTTGTAATCTTTATAGAGGACACAAGTACAATGAACAATCATCATGTGCACGTGTGTTTCTTCTTGGTGTGGAATGCTATTCATCTGTTTATCTCACTGTCCTTCGTGGACTATTTGTGACAGCATCTAGCTGCAAAGAAAGAGCAATCATCAATTCGAGCAGTTCTCAAGTGCATAGAGGAATACAAACTCGAGGCTGAATTCCCACCCGAAAGCCTCAAGAAGCGCCTCGAACAATTGGACAAAACAAAGATTGAGAAGAAAAAACCAGCAAGCCCAACCGCCAAAAGAACACGAGGTAGCACAGGAGGCCCCATGCCTCCAGCCAAGGCGGGTCGCTCAACAAATGCCTATGTTTCATCTTTCCCATCTCCTCCAACATATATCCGTTCCCCATCACACTCCCAGTATCCATCTCCAGTTCCAGCTTACCCTGCAACTTTTACCATGTACCCACATGGAAATCGGAGCCCCCAGTATACTTACTCTCCAGAAAATGCCCCTCCTCCCACTATAATCGGATCATATCCTGTTTCTCCAGTAAACTACCAGGCTTATGGAGGGTACAGCAATGCAATGGCGCCTGCTTACCAGCAAGCTTACTACTGACGGGGGTTTCCTGCCAAAAACGGCCACTGTGATATATGACGACAAAATCATAATGTCATTTTAATGTTGATGTTCTGTAATCACTAACCTTTGATGGTAGCCTTTTATCCGTGTGTTGATCTTTAATCAACTGACCTTGACAAGGGCAGGCTGTTTTCTGATTGTCGCGAACTTGTCGTTCTAGGTTGTGAAAAGTATTAAGAAAAGCGTATCGTGGACTCTTTATCTGGTCAATCGTAGGATTTGTGAATCTAATTTACAAGGGTGTCGGAGTCCTACGACTCATAAGTTGTGCATTTCGAGATTCATGGTATGGGGCTGGTTATAATAGTTCTCTTGTTCATAATAAAATCTGATTTCCCGTCCCGCCAATGGGATCTTTTGTTGCTAAGGTACCCCTTAGCGAGCTTTCTTAACAAGTATTGAAAATACATTCTGTATAGAGGATACATGAAAATTATCGCAAGAACATTGCCGTTCTCTCCATCTTGTTGGATCTAGGGGTGGGAACGGGTAGGGTCCCCTCTCGTAACCCATTTCCCGGATTCCCATCCCGAAAAAAGTTGGGATTCTATTTTATAATCCGATCCCATATCCGAATATTCGTGAACCTGCATTTTCGGGATCTCGTAGGGTCGGGAAGGGATATCTCGAACAAGGACAAGCACAAGTACATGCGAGGTGATATATAAGAATCGAAAATTAAAATTTTAATACTTGAAACAAGTGATACGATTTCTTGGTTAATCCACTAAACAATTAAATCCAAAGCAAAAATAATATATGATAATGTATCATTAAACCACAACATCAAATATTTAACTTCCATCCAGTGATCTTTGGAGCTTGCACTTGAGGAGATGTATTACTTTTTCATGTGCACGTGAATACATATAATAAACATATATTATATAAGAATACTTTGTATAAATAAAATCTAAAATATATAAAAAGCACCAACTGTCCATATAAACATAAAAAATATCAAGTATCGTTGCAACAACTTACCCAACTCATAAATTACTGAACTATATTCATCTTCATGAACATCAATGACTAAATAAAATAAATGCATTTCTATTAAAACAACCTTATTTTGATACAAAAAGAATGACATACACAAAGTTAAAAATATTAAAGAATATATTTTTTTATTATTTATTTTAACGGATAATAAAAAATTTTCTATTTTTTATATTAAAAATATTTTTTATTATTTTAATATATTTCGGATCGGGTCAGGGAAATCTATCGGGAGAGCAAAAAACATCCGATCTTATTCCTGATACTTATCGATCAGGAATTTTCTAAAATTCAGGAAGGGATTTTTTCGGATCCAAAATGGATTGAGGTTCATGTTGGAATCGGGATTTGTGGGATTTTTTCCACCACAAGAGACTTAGGATGACAAACGCTTGCTTTTAAGCCTAAGAGTTGAATATGAGTCGCAAGGTACACACTTAAAGTACTTTTTAACCGTCGCCTTTACGTTTGCAGGTGTCATCATTCAGCTCTCAATTATTTAGATTTTGATTTATATTAAAAATATAAAGTGTACATATAACATGTTGAAGCTGGCTAGTATCAAGAATTAGTCCCAAATATCCATCTCAAAAAGAGGATCAATAAGGTTATCATGGCATTTCGAGGATCATGAGTTCATAAAAGGATAATTCACACCGGATTTGGAGAAAAAGAAACAAATCTAAAGTTTGAACCTTTTCTATTTAATTGAAAAATCGCTGCTTGCATTGAAGATCAACTATGGAACCCAACACAAAAATGAAAAGTAAACCTCAGTCATTAGCAGTGGCCAATTGCAGAGAGAGCAATTCCTCCTCAGGTATAACCCTAATATGACAATCCGATTTGGGGTAGGCGACGCACATGAGAGTGTAGCCCCTCTCGATTACATCGTCGCTCAGCATCCCCTCGCTCTGGTCCACGGAGCCGCCCACCAGCCGAGCCGGACAGGTCATACACACCCCCAGCTTGCAGTCGTGCGGGACATCAAGCCCACTTTCCAGGGCCTTCGACAGGATAGATTCGTCCGACTCCACCTCCAGCTCCGTCGTCCCCCCGTCGTGCTCGATCAGCACTTTGTACGCTCGCACGCCGAAGGATGAGCGGTTGCAGCGGCGAGGTGGCGGGAATGTCGGGAGAATTGGTGATCTTTGGGTCGGGAGACGGAAGCACTTGAAGGAAGGTAAATGGAGAGCGGGGAGTGAAGCCATTTCTTTGTCTTTTTTGTGGAACCGATGGAGAGGGGGAGAAGATAGGGCTACTAATTGCTCCACCTTATTATTTATTAATTTAATAATTTTTTGAAATTTACCAATAAAAATGTTTTTTATTTTTTAAAAATAGAGGTGCTAAAATATATTATACCCATCGAGAGGAAATTCTTTGGGATGGGGGCAAGAGTTTTGACAGTAGATTGGAAACTAGAGGTGGCCACGGGCCGGGTCGTAACCGACGGACCGACACGGCGGGCCGACCGTTACCTATTAAAAAATAAAAAATAAAAATTTAAAATTCAACACAACGGTCGACCCGACGGGCCCAACCCGCGGGGTCGACCGTTGAAAAAAAAAATAAAACAAAATAAAAAATTTGCCTATAAATACCCCAACTCTCTTCACTTCATTCCACACCAACTTCTCTCAATCTTCTTCTATATCTCAATCTTCTATCTCTCAATCTTCTATCTTTCTATCTCATATTCTTATCTCGTAATTTCGTAAGCTTTCGTAAATCCCTAATTCTTTTTGTATACTATCAACTACTACACTACAAATGGCGGAATCAAGTCGTCGTGGTGGTAGTAAGGGAAAATCTGTTGTTCCCCCTACGAGAGATGTTTCTCCATTAAACATCCAAGATCTTGATTTCCTATTCGACGACGATGAAAATACTCTACAAGAAGTTGAAGTCCAAGCAACTCGTCAACAAAGTCAAGGCAATCAAGATAGCACATCGATACCGTCGGTGCCTACAGTATCGATGGGTGGGAGGTCAAAATCCGACATCTTCATCAAACATTTTGATAAGGTGACACTTCCCTCTGGTGATCTTCAAGCAATTTGCAAGTATTGTTCGAAATCCTACAAATGACAACATGGAGGAGGATATGGCACCTTGAACCGGCACATCGAGAAGAATCATCCGGTGGAAATTGGTATTTCTAGAACTCAAACGCAAATACCTACATTTTCTTCCCAATCTGGTAGCGAATCTCAAATTTTTAAATTTTCTGAATCTGAATTTAGGGATGAAACTGCTAGATTTGTTGCTATAGAACAACTTTCATATAGTTTTGGGGATAAGTTATCTTTTGAAAATTGGCTTTCATCTAATGCTAACCCTGCAATTAGACGCATCCCACGTAATACACTTAAACACACCATTCACAAATTAGTTGCTACACAAAAAAAGGAATTGATTAAAGAATTTTCTAGTTTAGACTGATATTTGGAGTGACGATTGGAAATCGTGCTCGTACATGGGGATTACTTGTCATTGGATTGATAATGCATGGAATATTAAAAAATGTTTACTTGCATATCGCTGTTTCAATGATCCACACACTGCACAAAATATTTTCCACCTAATGTTTATTATTTTAGAAGAATATTGTTTGACTTCAAAAATTTTTTCAATTTCTTTTGATAATGCAAGTGCAAACACTTGTAGTATTGATGAATTAATTAGAATGTGTCAACCATCGATAGGTGGTAAATTTTTCATATTAGATGCACATGTCATATTTTTAACTTGTGAGATGGCCTTAAAAATTTAGAACGTTATATTAAACCAATTAGATTTGTAATTCATTATCTGTGGACACATCCCCAAGTTATGAAACAATGGAGTAAATTTTGTAAATTAAATGACATGAGGGCGAAACGGTTTGCGCGTGATGTTCCAACACGTTGGAACTCAACGTACAAACTTTTGTTGTCCACATTCGAATATAAAGATTTACTATGTGGATTTTTTGGGCAAATTGTTCAATCTTCTAATATTTATTTATATGCAACCAATGGAATATTTGCACAACTATATGTGAAATTTTAAAAGTTTTTAATGATGCTACTGACCAACTTCTGGTGTTTATTATCCTACATGTCATTTAGTTGTAACACATCTTTGTAATGTTGCATGTACTTTTGGCGAACAATTAAATTCTAATGATCCCGCATTAATTGAATGCATTATTAGTATGAAAACAAAATGGAAAAAATAGTTTTTTAATATTCCTGATATATTTTTATGTGCTATAGTTAGACCCTAGACTTAAATTAGATGGTTTAGGTGAATTGCTTACATTGTACTATGATTCCTTGGATCCAATTACTGACGCATGCCCTTCTTCTTTCATGATTATTTTGAGTGTTAGAAATAGTTTAACTGATATTTATACTGAATATAATGAAAAATATGGTTCACAAGTTGCTACACAAGCACAACAACACACCACCTCTAGTAGCATCACATCACGACTATCCAAGGCTCAAAATTTAATTCGTGACCGGACGAAACGTCCTCGAGGATCCTCAAGTTCCAATCTGGAACTTGAGAATTATTGTAGCGCCCCAAAATCCATAGGACCACAAATTCTCATCTTTATAACTCGAGGATTCATTTGTAATTCCAGATTTCAGCTTGTTTGTTTGATTGAAAAGCTGACTTCTTAATTTCTAGATGCGAGACATGGTGCAGGGTCTGATCACCTGTTACTCCAAGCATCAGCTGGGTAATTTGGAGGTTGAAAAGAAAATGAATTTCGAATGGGAGGATGGCTTTTATTAAAATAAGAGTATCGTTTTAACAAATTAAAATAGTGACAGGGAATTTTTAATAAATTCTGGAGTAGTAGGTGTGAAACACCATGCCTACTCAAGTTTTTTCCCCTGCTACAAGTCAGACTCCCATGCCTATGGTACATTGGATTATAAGTTCAAAGTTTGTAAGAAAAATCTTTATTTTCATCAAAGAAACCATAGGAAACTCGCTGTGGTGTTTGGAGAGACTTGCTGCTAGACCTGCTGTGTTTTCGTGTTCTCCTGTATTGAGGCAAGTAAATCTGATTCTTGCTACACCATGAAAGTATATGTATTGTTTTTACTTCGTTTTGGAAATTCCTTGCCTAAGTTATGTTTAATATCAGCCTTTGCTCATATTTTGCTGATATTGAATTGTATGTTTAATGATTGGGTTGACAGTGAGTGTATGTTTGGAACTAAAACGATATCTTACGGAGTTGATGATGTTGCTTTTGAAACACTGAGCATCCCAGATTATAACTCATGAAAATTATGATGCTCTTCTTTTCCTTGATGAATGACATCGTCCGAATTTGACTCCACGAAGTTGGAAATGCTAGTCGAACCAGAACTAAGTCTGGTTTGATAGGTGAATTCTAATATTGTTGTAATGCCCGAAATAATTAAGAAGAGATTTGTAAATAATCGATTTGGATAAAGCTTGATTATGAGCTCGGATTTCTTCTGGAAGTCTTGGGAGATTAAAGAGCTATGTATCATTAAATCACGCGAAGTATGGGAACCAGACGAAGCGACCAGACGAAGCGATTTGATGAAATCATTCAGCAGCAGGTTACTGTAGCTTGCGACTGGTTGAATTTTTGAATTCCAGTCGTTGCGCTGGATTCTCGTTGCAGCTGGAAACAGACGCGTGAATACAAGGATCAACGAGGAAGCGCCACGTGTTGGTTACTGTTACGCACGAGGAATCAGCAGCAAGAGTCTTTACGCTTCTGCTGAAAATTTTATTCTTTTATATACGAACCAGATTAGATTTAATAAACTTGTTTAGTTTAAATTAATAACCCACTGATTGAGATTAGATATTTAATTGTGAGCAGAGAGCCTCACATGTTGCCTCATTAAAACCTTGACAAGAAAAGCCAGTGGAAAAAACCTAGGT
>KV019059.1:474008-508946 GCA_001598015.1 Dorcoceras hygrometricum | reverse complement strand
AATGTTGTAGTCAACTAAAGTATGGTTGTCTAGCAGATTTTCGATGAAGGACATGGGTGAAGCATCCTATATTTTTGGAATACAGATCTATCGGGATAGATCTAGACGGATGATCGGACTCACCCAAGCTACCTACATCGATACCATACTTAAGAGGTTATCTATGGAAGAGTCCAAGAGAGGACACCTACCTATGTGCCATGGGGTCACTCTATCCAAGTCTATGTGTCCAAAGACTGATGAGAAGATAGAGAGTATGGCACGTGTACCATATTCCTCGGCTATAGGTAGTATTATGTATGACATGATCTCAACTAGACCGGACGTCGCATATGCTCTGAGTGTCACGAGCCGCTACCAGGCAAACCTCGACCAATTGCATTGGAAGGCCGTGAGGATATTCTTAAGTACTTACGAAGGACTAAGAATATGTTCATGGTCTATGGGGGCGGTGAACTGAAACTGGAAGGCTACACTGATTCTAGCTTCCAGTGTGACGTGGATGATTCGAAATCAACCTCTGGATTTGTATTCATGCTCAATGGTGGTGCTGTCTCTTGGAAGAGTTTCAAGCAAGACACCATCGCGGATTCAACCACTGAGGCTGAGTACATTGCATCATCAGCTGCTGCTAAGGAGGCCGTTTGGATAAGGAATTTCGTCCAAGAGTTGGGCATCATTCCTAATGGAGTTGGTCCAGTCCCGGTGTACTGCGACAACACGGGTGCCGTTGCGCAAGCAAAGGAGCCTAGGTCTTACCAAAGATCCAAACACATACTGAAGAAATACCACATAATCCAGGATATTGTGGCTAGAGGAGACATAGCAGTTGAGAGAATCGCCTCTGCGGACAACATTGCTGATCCACTTACGAAGCCCTTGCCTGGACCGTTGTTTGAAAAACATCGCGAAACAATGGGACTGCGTCTGATGAGTAGTTGGCTTTAGGGCAAGTGGGAGATTGTTAGAGTAGATGCCCAACTAGCCAACTTGTGGCATGTGGGTTTTATAGACTCTTGTACAAACAATATTTATATATGATATTCGCATTCTTTTATATGGCATTCTTTACTTTCATTATGTGTGTAATGATTTAAAATTACGTTGAGTAAAGACCTAGAATGCACTAAAGCGTATGTTAGATGTGATAGTGGGTATGACAGCTATCATGGAACACATCTAATAGTCGCTGTGTATTCTGAACATGTTCCTAGTCGATTGGGCCGTCAAAATGAGGATAAGGCCGCCCGAGTTCGAGACTAGTATCTGCGATGCGAAGTACCATGTTTCATTGGTAGGGAACATTGTGATGTTCTGAGCATGCAGATAGATAGTGACCTGGTGATCTATCGAACTACCCTCGTTCGGAATTTCCAAGTGGTTACCATTTGTCGAGTGGATAAGTCCGAGGTCTTGGTTGTACTGATTAGTCCTCACGACTCGAAACGTCATTGAGACTCTACATGATAGGCGTCTCACTTTGACCAGTTTGCCGACTCATCTGGGGTCACCAGGCGTCGGGATTGGGTGAGACCCCGATGCATGTAGGAGTCGATGCATCGTTGTCGAGGATTCACCGCTCGCAGACATGCGTGGATATCCTATGCTATCTGAGGGGATAATAGTGTGTAAATCTCTGGCCAGAGTACTAGAAGTGTTTTAGGTAAATGTTTTTACCTAGTTACGCTCGCGATGTCACTATTCGATCTCCAAGATGTATGCATAGCTATCGGATCTATAGCGACTCTCGATTTACCAATGGGCGTTGATCTGATCGGGATATATGGATTGAAAGGACCGTACTGTACGCTAACCACGACCGACTGGTTCTTGCAGGCACTATCAGTGATACCTACGGGATCATGGGGCGATGTTGCTAGACGCTTTACCATGATCCGTTGGGCAAGTCCGAAATTGTGATTCCGGAGCCACAATGGTTGTGGGCCCACGGGCTAGCTGTATCTCTGAACCATTGAGGGTCACACAAGTACTAGATTCGAGATTCCCGCACGGATACTCAGCTCAATGTGTTGAGCACGAGAAGAGGATTTCGGGAAGTGCGATTTCCTAAAAGTCAACAGGGGTCAAACCGGGGTTCCCCGCTGTTGAGGGGCAAAACGGTCATTTTTGCGATTTAGGGTTATATGATCTGAAAAATGTTTTTCACATCATAACATTCAGTTTTGGAAACTGACTCAGTCCGATCTGATCGGCGATCGGAGATACGATGAAGTCGCAGCAATGGATATCGTCATTTGGACCCGGGCCCGATGGGCCGGTCCAAGTCCATTGTTAGTCTATTTAATTAGACATAATAGACTTCATAATCACTCTCAACTCAACACTTTATACTTGAATCAACCCTAACCCTAAAACCAGCCGCCCCCTCCTCTCCTCGAACACGCGGCCGCCGCCGCCTACGTGCCGCCGCCGCCGCCGCCGATCGTCGCCGGAAAACTGTTTCCGGCCAGTTCGACAAGGAGAATCCGTTCGTGCTGATCTCGTCAGTGCTTCTAGTGCAGCCTGACGAAGGAGTCTCGGTTCTGGTCGTGGACCGGATTGGCGTAAACTACCGCAATCTACCGAGAAGAGCCGGATTCTTGTAATACCGGTTGGAGCCAGGCACAAGTGCCAGCAAGGTAATCCGCTTAAACATCCTATGAATGTCGTAGTATGTTATTTGATTTTTTGTATTGATCGTCTCCCGGCCTTCATTCTATTGTTCTTCCGCTGCCTAGACGGGGGGCGGATCCGGATCCCCAACATCTTTGTCCTTAGTTGAGTTTTCATATAACAACAGCTCCCAAGCGACTATTGGAATGGCTCCGTTTGAAGCATTGTATGGTCGAAAGTGTAGATCACCAATTTGCTGGGAAGAGACTGGTGAGAGATAGCTTTATACTCCTGAGTTTGTGCAACATATGAAAGATCAGATTGATTTGATTCGGAGTAGGATGAAAGCTGCACAAGACCGTTATCCTAGCTATGCTAATAAGCGACGCAGACCATTGGAATTTGAGGTTGGCGATTGGGTATTTAAGTGATTTTGCTGCTGAATTGAGATTCTCCTTCTAGCTTGATTTATTTCGTGATTTAAGTGATTTTTCTACTGAATTGAGATTCTGTTTAGTATTGAGTTGTACTAGGCAGTATGGCTTGAGTATATTAGGAATGGTGTCTAGTATACCCTGTCGTGACTAAGCTATCTTGCTGTTGTGATTTTGATTTGATGACTTTACTGATTTCGAGGACGAAATCGATTTCTAGTGGGGGAGAGTGTGAGGACTAGAAATATGTTAAGTAAGATTTAGTGGCGAATCAGATTTTGAATTAATCACGGAATTGTGATTTCTGGGTGTCAGATTTGACATAGAGTTAATCAGCATAAACTCAATTAATCTTATCAGCTTTCGGGTCTCACAAGAATAGCGCCCAGCTGGTTAAGGACAAACCAGCTTGAAGCTAAGAAGACCAGCCGGGAGCAGACAAACCAGCTGGCCGTATGATATCTGTTAGAAGCTTGATCTCACAGATATATCAACCAGCTGGTTGGTGATCAGCTGGGAATGGAGTAAAGCTGGAGCCTCAAAGCAGCTCGAAGAGCAGGAAAGAACATAACAAGCTCAGCTGCAGACAAAAAGAGGCGCAGATGCAGAAGTTGCTCCAGATGATCAGCTCAAAGATAAGAACAAAGAAGCTGGTGAGGAGAAGGAGAGAGCTCTACAGGATCTGATGAAGCAACCAGCTTGACAGAGAAACGAGCTGAGAAACCAGGGCCAGACAATACAATCTGGTCAAGCAAAACAGTTTGAACAATCTACGAAGACCAATTTAATTGGTTCAAACTGATTTGCATTGCCTTGTCCTCATCAGGAACAAGAAAACAGAGCTTGTAGTGACCAAAGGCTACAGAATCGCCAATAAACAGAGCTCAAATCAAATAAAACCTGCAACGCATTAAATGCAAAGGACACAAAGTACATATGCGTCAGAAGACTTTTCAGAACGGCTACATCTTTGTATCCAATGGATAAATCCAAGCAGCGGCTTTATAAACAGGCGCAATGAAACAGATTGAAGATATGTGCCATAACAGTGAGAGTGTGTTGTGCAAATACGAAAAGAAAACACTTGAATACGCACAACACTTGATCTGGGGAGATAGCAGAAAACCAGCTCAAACCAGGAGCATTTCCCAAAGTGTGTGCGATTTAATTCAATGAGAGATTTGGCTTACACTGTAAATCTCACACACACACATTCACTCATATTCGAGAGTTGAGAGAAATAGATAAAGAGTGAATGTGATTCAAATACTCTCCATTGTAGTCTTTGGACAGAGGCGTTAAACAAGTCTAGTTGTCTTTCGCACTGAGACGTTAAATAAGTGTAACGCCCAGATCTTTTCAAAGTCCACAATTAGAAAGTTATGAGATTTGAGGGATTACAATGCTATTTTATTCAATCCTTGAATTAATCGAGTTTCAGATTTCATGGTACGTGAATTCAGATTTCATGTTTACGTAAGTATCAGCCTTCATTATGTTTTGGGTTGATATTCAAATGTTAGAATGCAATTATAGTAGATGTCTAGTCAATTTCTGCAAGCCAATTGACTCCTTTGTTTTAACTAAAAACGTTCTGTTTTCATTTGCGTCAATCTTTTTATATTAAAAACAGAGTACGCTTTTAGAAGAATTTGGCATATTGATTAAACGCGTTTTCCTTCATTAGACATTTTAAATCATATAAATAGGATGATAAGCTGCTTCATGCATCATTATCTTCAAATCAAATTACTTTAAAGCGGTGCTCTCTGAAGAAACCGAGCAAAAATCCTTTCAAAGTTTTTAAAGGATACGAGGTGCGTAAGAAGTTTGCTGGATTTTCCACTGTTGTTGTGTTACAGAAATCAGGCAAGTAAACTCTGTTTCTTTCTCACTCAGTGAAAGCATATATTCAGTTCTGTTTGCATGTTTATATGAGATTTGATAGTATGGAAGAAAACTACGGTTTTTCATCAGAAAAACCAAGAGTTCATGCTCTGTTTTATGAAAGGTGCGTGTTTACTGTATTTTAATCCAGAAATGTTTTAGAAAATGGTTTGATGATGTTCGTCCAGTAGATTCTTGAGTTTTCTAAAGATTTATTCATCAAAGTAGTTTACAGTAGCTTATTCGATCATTTCCAGAAATTTCCTAAGATATTTTGAATTCTTCAGACAAAAGGAACCGTCGTAGTTCATGTTTATCCACACGGTTAAGTCTGAAATCTGGTTCTTATACTATCGCTGAAATTCTATGATGAACATATTTCTAAGAGTAGAGTTCTGTTTATGTGTTATGTAAGTTCAGATTTCTCCTTTTATATATGGCATCTGGATTTGGTCAGACTTCTACCAATGACCATTGACATCTGGTTAACCCGTGTAGTTGGGTAATATCTGATGACTTCATTTAAAAGTTCCGTTGACATCTGTTTGACCAACAGAAATCTGATTTAATTCTTTTTCGTTACGACGCTTGTGTTCAATTCAGGTTTCTACTGTTTCACGTATGATTGTGTTGACTTCTGAGTTGACTCATGACATCTGAAATGTTTCTTCTTCGTCGAGACACTTACGTTCGATTCAGATTTCTACTGTTCCTTTATTCAGATTTCATCTTTTATTCCTTCAATACGTCTTCAATTGAGACGGAAAGCATAGATTTGAATTCCTTTTTCATTTCCGCTTCAATTCGAAAGAATTATCCGATTGAATTGATAGATTCAAGTAGTATTTTTAGGTCGACGGATCTGTATATCCCATCACCATGAGCCATAGTGCTAGTGACTGATATCAGGAGTTTGATCAAACGAATTGGGCCAAATGTTTAAAGTGTTGTCATAATTTCAGAAAATGAATGAAGAGCACATGTGTGATTTAATCACAGCTCTAGAGTATGTTTAAAGAAAATGTTTTCAGAATTGATTATGTTTTATGCTATCAGTTTCTTCCAGATTCCTCAGTTATGTATTGCGCTTGTTCATTCTAAAGCGTATTCAGAATTCAGATTCCATTACTTGTATTGCATGATTTCGTTCCTCCAGATTTTTACCTGCTGGGCCTTAGGCTCACTAGTATTCATTGAGTGCAGGTAATGAACAGTAAGGAGCTGGAGGGAGATGAACAGAAAGGAAGGATGTGTTTATCGTGGACATCATATTTCATTGTTCCTTTCAGACCTTATTTTGTTGTGCAGAAACTCTAGTCGTAGTTTTTGTAGTATCAGATTTCTAGTTTCATTGCCTTATGGGAATTTTGTACAGACTTCATGTTTAACTATGTATACAGTTTCTTTCGAATCATCAGATTTCTATCAGACTTCTATTATTTCCACGTATGTTATTATGATTCAGATGTGTAATAGTTCCGCATTTCTTTATAAATCACGTCTGATTTCTTTCCTTGTTCGAAACATTGAGTTTATTCACACTTCAGTCCAAAAAGTTAGTAACGACTGGTTATGTCATCAAGATCGAAATTTCTGGGTCTTTCAATTCGAACCCCAAAACTTCTAAATTCCATTCAGAAAAGTCTGGTCGTTACAGTTGGTATCAGAGCATGGTCCTTGAGATAAACACACTTCCATTCTGAGCAGATCTCTCCAGCCACTTCTAAATTTGTGAGTTTTAATTCATGTTCTAGCATAATGTAATCTCTCGTAATAGAATTGTGGTGGTTTTGGGTTACGTTTACATAAATGGCAGGTCGAGGTAGAGGAAGAAGAAGTTATACAGAAAGGGACAGTGAATCTGAGGGAATGAACCCTGTCCTCAACAGCATGGCTCAACTATTAGAACGGTTAGTTGACCAAACCAATAATGGGAATGGTCAGTCGTCGAGTAGGATAGTTAACAGAGAGGATCCTCAGGAGAAGTTCAGGAGGCAGCGACCTCAGGAGTTTTCCGGCACTACTGACCCTCTATTAGCAGAAGGTTGGATTAAGTCATTAGAAGTTATATTTGAGTACTTACATCTGACAGACTTGGAGAAACCTCAGTGTGCAATATATATGCTACGAGGAGATGTAATGATTTGGTGGGAGGGAGCCAAGTTAACAGTAGACTTGGAAATGCTCACCTGGGAAGAATTTAAAAGGGTTTTCTTTGAGCAATATTTTACTTTGGTTGTGTGAGAGAACAGTTGCAGAGTGAGTTTGTAACTCTTAAGCAAGAAGGGATGGCGATGCGGGAATATATCCGCAAATTCGAGAGGGGATGTTACTTTGTTCCACTGATTGGGACAAATACGGATGCCAAGCTTCGCCATTTCATCAATGGGTTGAAGCCCATGATTAAACATGATGTTAGATTGGCAGAACCCGTGGATTATAGAGCGGCTGTGAATAAAGCTCTGCGGGAAGAACAAGACTGGAAAGCAATCGACGATGAGAGGCAGTTAAAGAGACAAGCCTTCCAGCAAAATGATCGAAGAAAGTTCAAGAAACAAAACAGCAATCAGCAAGGGTCGCAAGGGAAAGAGCCGATTGCTGCTCAACCTATATCTGTTGTGCCAAATATGGGAATAGGCCTCGTTAAAGAGACAAGCCTTCCAGCAAAATGATCGAAGAAAGTTCAAGAAACAAAACAGCAATCAGCAAGGGTCGCAAGGGAAAGAGCCGATTGCTGCTCAACCTATATCTGTTGTGCCAAATATGGGAATAGGCCTCCTTGTCCTACTTGTAAGAAGAATCATGCGGGCCAGTGTCATTTTGGCCAGAACGTGTGTTATACCTGTGGCAAGCCAGGCCATATGTCAAGGCATTGTTCCCAGAAGCAGCAAATCATCACCAGTAGGACATATGTGATGACCGCTGAAGAAGCTCCAACAGATACCACCATGGTGACTGGTAAGATTTCTGTCGCCAACATGTCTACAGTAGCATTGTTAGATTCTGGTGCAACTCATTCGTTTGTGTCAGATAGATTTTCTAAGAAATTGCCTATTAAACCAGAAGAAGTAGAAATAGGATATTGTGTTCAGATTCCTATGGGAGATAGTATAGTAACCAACCTTGTTGTTCGAAATATAGAACTTAAGTTGCAAGGGAATATTGTTTTTGCAGATTTAATAGTATTGCCGATGCTTGAGTCTGACTTGATATTGGGAATAGATTAGTTAACTAAGTATGAAACTGTCATAAATTTTAAACAGAGATCTGTTGAAATTAGGATGCTTGACGGGAGTTCATTTGTGTTCAAGGATGATAGATATGATAGTATTCCTAAGCTAGTTTCAGCTTTGAAAGCTCAACGTTATTTAAGAAATGGATGTCAGGGATTCTTGATAAGCACTTTATCAATAGAACCAGAAAAGAAAATCAGATTTGAGGACGTAGAAATTGTAAAGGAATTTCCAGATGTCTTCCCAGCAGATGTCTCAGGCTTACCCCCAAATCGGGAATTAGAATTCACTATCGATTTAGTGCCAGAAGCCGCTCCAATTTCTAAACCTCCGTACAGACTTGCTCCTAAGGAAATGAAAGATCTGAAAGAGAAGATCCAAGATTTATTGGATAAAGGTTTTATCAGACCCAGCACTTCGCCATGGGGAGCACCAGTGCTGTTCGTGAAGAAGAAGGACGGTAGTATGCGCTTGTGTATTGATTATAGAGAACTGAATAAATTAACGATTAAAAATAAGTATCCTCTCCCTAGGATAGATGATTTATTCAACCAATTACGAGGATCTGTTACATTTTCAAAGATATATCTAAGGTCTGGATATCACCAGCTACGGATAAAAGAAGCAGACGTTTATAAAACCGCTTTTAGGACAAGATATGACCATTATGAATTTCTAGTTATGCACTTTGGATTAACTAATGCGCCATTGCTTTTTATGGATTTGATGAATCGGGTATTTCAACCTTTTCTAGACAGATTTGTCATCGTATTCATAGATGATATACTTATTTCTTCGAAGAACAGAAGTGAACACGAAGAACACCTTAGAGAAATCTTGCAGATTTTAAGAAATAGACAGTTATTTGCTATGTTTAGCAAATGTGAGTTTTGGATCGAAAAAGTTGTATTTTTGGATCATATTATTTCGAAGAATGGAATAGAAGTAGATCCTTCTAAGGTAGAATCTGTTCGGGATTGTCCTGTACCTAAGAGTGTAACAGAAATCCGTAGTTTTCTTAGGACTTGAAGGCTATTATCGAAGGTTTATAGAGGGATTTTCGAAGATCGCTGTTCCTTTAACAACATTGACTAAGAAAAATGTTAAGTATGATTGGACTATAGAATGTCAGTCCAGCTTTGAGAAATTAAAAATTGCGTTAATCGAAGCCCCTGTTCTAACGATACCATCAGAGAAAGGGAATTTTGTGATTTATACGGATGCATCGAAGACAGGGTTAGGAGCTGTTTTGATGCAAGAAAGAAAGGTGATCGCTTACGCTTCTAGACAGCTGAAGATTCACGAGAAGAATTATCCTACGCATGATCTAGAATTAGCAGCAGTGATTTTCGCATTAAAGATCTGGAGACACTATCTTTATGGGGAGAAATGCGAAATTTTTAGAGACCATAAAAGCCTTAAGTATTTCTTTACCCAGAAAGAGCTAAACATGAGACAAAGGAGATGGCTCGAACTGGTTAAATATTATGACTGTGTAATCAGCTATCACCCCGGTAAAGCTAACGTAGTAGCAGATGCGTTAAGTAGAATAAACGTGGGGTTAGCGCAGATCTCAGTTCAGATCCCACTAGCGTTAGAAATCAACAGATTTGAACTGGGGATAGTTAAAAAGGAAAATGCTGCTAAATTGTCAGTTCTTACGATCCAATCAACGATAAAGGATAGGATTAAAGAGGGTCAGGCGAAGGACGATCAACTTCAGAAATGGAAGAAACAAGACGAAAACAGAGGAGCAAATTTGTATACAGTGGATGAAGGAATTGTGAAATACCAAGGTCGGTTGTGGGTACCGCTCAGGGATAATTTGCGCAATGAGATTATGAATGAAGCCCATAACTCACCGTATTCAATTCACCCAGGAGGAACAAAGATGTTTAAGGATTTTCAAGCTCTGTTTTGGTGGCCAGGGATGAAGCGTGACATCTGTAGATTCGTCGCTGAATGTTTAACATGACAGCAAGTTAAAGAAGAACAGCAGAGACCTGCTGGAATGTTGAAACCACTTCCTATACCCATATGGAAATGGGACAATATAGCGATGGATTTCGTTGTAGGATTACCCAGAACAGTTCAAGGATACAACGCAATTTGGGTTATCATTGATATATTAACTAAGTCTGCACATTTCCTTCCCGCTAAAACAACGTACGATTTGAGTAAATATGCAGAATTGTACATTAAGGAAATAGTCAGACTTCACGGAATTCCAAGTTCTATGGTATCAGATAGAGATCCCAGATTTACTTAGAGATTCTGGAAAAGCCTACACCAAGCCTTAGGAACAAAATTAACCTTCAGTACAGCGTTCCATCCATAGACCGATGGACAACCAGAAAGAGTAATCCAAATACTGGAGGATCTGTTACGGGCTAGTGTTCTTGACTTTTCAGATAGTTGGGATTCTAAATTGCCGTTAATTGAATTCACCTATAACAATAGTTACCAAGCTTCGATAGAAATGGCACCATACGAAGCGCTGTATGGCAGAAGATGTCGTTCGCCAATTCTTTGGGATGATGTAGGTGAAAGAACTGAGATAGGACCTGATATTGTAGAACAGACTGCTGAAGCAATTAAAAGAATACGTGATCGAATGAAGACTGATCAGAGTAGGCAGAAAATCTATGCAGACAGTCATCGTAGAGATCTGAATTTTGAAGTAGGAGATCATGTGTTCTTAAAGATTTCACCAATGAAAGGTGTTATCAGATTTGGTAGAAAGGGAAAGCTAAGTCCCAGATTTTTAGGACCATTTCAGATCTTAGAACGAATTGGGACATTAGCGTATCGTTTAGCGCTACCTCCTCAGATGTATACTGTGCACGACGTGTTTCATATTTCAGCACTTAGAAAATACATTGCGAACCCTTCGCATGTACTCAGATACGAACCCATCCAATTATCGTCATACTTGACTTACGAAGAAGTTCCACACCAGATTCTAGCACGAGGAAACCGTAAGTTAAGAAATAGGACTATCCCTATGGTCAAAATTCAATGGACAAACCACTCAGAAAGAGAAGAAACATGGGAAGTCGAATCTGATATGCAGAGGAGCTACCCAGATCTCTATAAGTAAGTAATTTCGGGGACGAAATTCTTTTAAGGGGGGTAGATTGTAACGCCCAGATCTTTTCAAAGTCCACAATTAGAAAGTTATGAGATTTGAGGGATTACAATGCTATTTTATTCAATCCTTGAATTAATCGAGTTTCAGATTTCATGGTACGTGAATTCAGATTTCATGTTTACGTAATTATCAGCCTTCATTATGTTTTGGGTTGATATTAAAATGTTAGAATGCAATTACAGTAGATGTCTAGTAGATTTCTGCAAGCCAATTGAATCCTTTGTTTTAAATAAAAACGTTCGGTTTCCATTTGCATCAATATTTTTATGTAAAAAACAGAGTACGCTTTTAGAAGACTTTGACATATTGATTAAACGCGTTTTCCTTCATTAGACATTTTAAATCATATAAATAGGATGATAAGCTGCTTCATGCATCATTATCTTCAAATCAAATTACTTTAAAGCGGTGCTCTCTCTGAAGAAACCGATCAAATCCTTTCAAGGTTTTTAAAGGAAACAGGCGGTTCGTAAGAAGTTTGCTGAATTTTCCGCTGTTGTTGTGTTACAGAAATCAGGCAAGTAAACTCTGTTTCTTGCTCACTCAGTGAAAGGATATATTCAGTTCTGTTTGCATGTTTATATGAGATTTTATAGTATGGAAGAAAACTACGGTTGTTCTTCAGAAAAACCAATAGTTCATTGAAAGGTGCGTGTTTACCGTATTTTAATCCATAAATGTTTTAAAAAATGGTTCGATGATGTTCGTCCAGTAGATTCTTGAGTTTTCTAATATCAGGCCCCGTGCTAATCACTCATAGATAATAGCACAATTAAGCACATAATCACGGAAGCATAAAATCGGGCTTAAAAATTTTCGAAATATAATTGAGCCTGAACTTAAAACATCATTAAAAATATTCATAATCAAAATAATAGTTGACTCAAACTCATATAAAACAGGTAACATCAATTGTCAATTCAAATACAGATCCCCAAAATACATATGACACGGGGCATTCCCCGGGTTCGATACATAATAAAATAACTGGGACTCATGGGAACGGGGATCGACCAGCTGAACCTCCACTCTGTCCAGCTTGGTTACCTCAAGATCCTACAAGTGGGTAACGCAGACCCAAACAACACAAAAGCAGGAAAACAAATACGAGGTCAAGCCTCAGTGCGGAGAGCTAATCAAAACAGCTATTAATGCAACATGCTATAATCAATGCTATGAGATGCATGAGGGCTATCAAAGATCGGATAGCTAGACCAGCGTATAAACTGGCAAATCAAATCTCTCGAGCCTCTATACCACGCACAGCAAGTCAGCCGGTGGAAATCATCGGTCCGTGATCTTCAGGGTCCGTCAACCCATCACAGCTCGGTGGTCTTCAGACACAACAAATCAGTCGGTCACCACTCCGATGATAGCGTTGGACTTTTCAGGCACGACAAATCAGTCGGCCAGTCACAACGTGGCTCTCAAACAGGTCATCAAATCAATCTGTCAATCAGGCTCAAGATATATGCATGTATGCCAATTCAATACTCAATTCAAAGGCATACAATTCAATACGTGAAAACAGAATGTAAACTCAATCAATTCAACATGCTGTATCACGTAATTCACAGAATCATATCATCAAGTCTCACAACATCAATTACAGCCATGCTCACGCTAAAGCTGCTAAATCTGCTCAACTCGTACCTTTCTGCTAAAATCTACCTCAACCGATTCTTACAAAGGCACGGTACAACAACTGAAGCAACTCAGCTTCTTCCTGTTTTCGAAAATTCCAGCAGATACCTCATGCGAATTCAAATCTGTCACAGGACTTCACATAAAAGCTTAGTTCTCGTTCAATTCTAAACTTCTAAGCATCATAGCCTACGGTCAGAACCTTGATCTAGTTCTACAAGTCTACCGAAGCTAGAAACAACAAGAAATGCTCACCCAGAAACTCAAACCAGCAGAAGAACCACCGAACTTCTCTGTACGAGGACACAGAAACTTCGCACTTCTTTTCCAACGTTAATTCAAGGCTTCAATTGGATAGCAATCGAAAGAGCAACTCTCAAGGAATCCAGCGCCACCAAAATCGCTCAAATCATCGGGGAAGAACGGCGGCAATCGACGGGAATAGGTCACGATGAACAGTAGCTAATCGAGGGTTTGGGAAAGGAGATAAGAAATATCGGGTCCAGAATATTTCTAAGTGTCGATCAACACTTCTATATATAGCCCTTAAATCCCACAGCTGCTGATCACAAAATATTCAATCGACGTGAACAGTAGATATCTTACAGCAGATACCATCTCTTACTTTCGATAAAACCAGCAGCAACCACCAGTCGATACATTCTCAAAGGAACATCAAAACGACACCATTCCAACTAACTCAAACGACGTCACAGAGCTTCACCAGCTGAAAACAGATATCTCTTGCGAAACAACCAAAAGCTGGTAACAGATCTCTTCAAAAACCCATCAGCGACTGATCTCGCGAAATTACACAAAACGACGACGCGTCAACTAATCTAAACGACGCCGTAATGGTTACGTAAGCATTGCTGCCAATAGCTGTTCACCCAGTCGCAATAATCAAAACGCAGCGTTTCAACATATTCAAATGACGTCGCTTCTCATCATTCTTGTATTTGTGCGCCTGCTGCCAGCAGCAACCATTCTAAGCGCAACTACTGCCAGCAGATAACAACGCGTCACGCCTACGTCATCTCTACTGATTCAAAATCCACCAGCTGAGAGCTACAGTACCGTTGACCCGCGTTAACTTCCTAAATTCGCTACGACTGGTGTCTAAACAATAGCGCAACGTCTGAATTACAATGGGGAATCAGATTTCACGCGCAAAACCTTCAAAATTCATGCGATAAATCCCAAATCAATTCGATTAATCACAAACTAAAAGTCTGACTCCTCACATTCTCCCCACCTTAAGAGATTTCATCCTCTAAATCAAGGCAAACTCAGGGAAAATCAATCAAACAATCAGAATACGAAACAGAAATTCATCTAATTCAAACCCAAGAGTTCAAGATAACTGGGCAATCAACAAACGACAACTAGGGAAGAACATAACTAGAAACCAAAATCTAATACAATATCTTCTCAAACAGATGCGGCCACTCGCGCTGCATCTTCTCTTCCGATTCCCAAGTTGCTTCTTCTCTGCCATGCTTGCTCCATTGGACCATCACCAACGGAACTACTTTGTTCCTCAGTTGCTTCTCCTTTCTATCCAAAATCTGAACTGGATATTCAACAAAACTCAAGGCAGAATCCAGCTCAACTTCGTCGGTTCTCAACACATGGGACGGATCTGTCTCATATTTTCTCAACATTGACACATGAAAAATATCATGCATCGCTGCTAACTCTTCAGGCAGCCTCAATCGATAAGCCAACTGTCCAATCCTCTCAAGAATCTCAAAGGGACCAACGTATCTAGGAGCTAATTTGCCTTTAAATCTGAAGCGCATCACGCTTTTGAAAGGATAAACTTTCAAGAATACTCTATCGCCAACCTCAAACTCTAACGGTAGACGTCTTCGGTTTGCATAGCTGGTAAATCTATCTTGTGCAGCCTTCATTCTACTTCGAATCAAATCAATCTGATCTTTCATGTGCTGCACAGATCTGCGTTTTTGACCATCAAAGCTTCAAATGAGCCATCTCGATAGTCACCTGGTAGCTGTTGTTATACGAAAACTCAACCAACGACAAATAATCCTGCCAGGCGCCACTGAAATCCATCACAGCTGCTCGCAGCATATCCTCTAAAGTCTGGATGGTCCGCTCAGACTGACCATCTGTCTGTGGGTGATAGGCTGTACTCATAGCCAATCTCGAACCCATCGCTGCCTGCAAGCTCTTCCAAAATCGGGAAGTGAATCTTGGATCTCTGTCAGACACTATCGAAACAGGAACTCCATGCAATCTAACCACATGGTCGATATACAACTTCGCCATTTTCTTCATTGAACACCTCACGTCATAGGGAATGAAATGGGCTGACTTCGAAAGTCTATCAATCACCACCCAAATTGCATCGCATCCCCTACTCGATCGAGGTAGATGAGTCACAAAATCCATGGCGATGTGCTCCCAATTCCATTGGGGCACCTCTAAACTCTGAAGTAATCCACCAGGTCTCATTCTCTCAGCCTTGACCTGTTGGCAATTCAAACATCTAGCAATAAAACCAGAGATGTCGCTCTTCATGCCTTCCCACCAGTAGTGAGATTTCAAGGCATGGTACATCTTTCTCTCGCTCGGATGCACACTGTACTGACTACAATGCGCTTCATTCATGATGGTCTCTTTCAAATCGATCAAGTTCGGAACCACCAATCTCCCTCGAAATCTCAGACATCCATTCGAAGAAACAGAGAAATCATCAGACTGACCACTTCGGGCTTTAATCTTCACTTCATGAACATAAGGATCAGTCCTCTGCGCCTCCCTGATGTCACTCACAATCTGCGGTTCTACTTGAATCGAAGAAACCATAAAGTACTGATCACCCGGCTGGAAACGCCAGCCAAAAGTACTCAACTGCTCATAAACTTTAGAGACACTCAAAGACGAAAGCATCGCAGGTTGGGTCTTGCTACTCAAAGCATCTGCTACTGAATTCATCCGCCCAGGCTGATATTGAATCTCACAGTTAAAGTCCTTGAGCAATTCCATCCATTGTCGTTGCCTCATATTCAGATCAGACTGCGTGAAGATATATTTCAGGCTCTTGTGGTCGGTGTACACCACAAATTCTTCACCATACAGATAATGTCGTCAAATCTTCAAGGCAAACACTATCGCAGCCAACTCCAAATCATGAACAGGGTACCTCGTCTCGTGAGGCTTCAACTGTCGAGACGCATAGGCAATCATGTACCCGTTCTGCATCAGCACACTTCCAAACCATTGAGAGAAGCATCGGAACACACCACGAATCCTCCGGATCCAGACGGTAGAGCTAAAACAGGAGAAGTGTTGGATCTGTTTTGACAGATCCTAATTAAGTTTTGAATTACACAAAACCTATTATTGTGTTTCTAACAATTCTATTTAAGTGTACAGATTTTAGAAACAAAGAAGACGATCAGCAGCAGCTATATTTGTTCAGCAGTTGGTTCGCAATATTATCAATCAGCAGATGGTTTGGTGTTCATGGAATCAGCAGTTGAATTAGCAATGGAGACGTCCAGAGTTATATCAGCTGTTCGTTGAAACGATGACAACCAGCTGAAGAGCTAATGTGCGAAGCGAACCAGCTGGACTTTGTATTAAGAAGCTTGCTGAAGAAAGCTATCGAAGAAGAAGATTCAAAGATATAAGTACTGCTGACGAATCTGTTAGCAGTCGCAAAGATATAAGTACTGCTGACGAATCTGTTAGCAGTCGCAAAGATATAAGTACTGCTGACGAATCTGTTAGCAGTCGCAAAGATATAAGTACTGCTGACGAATCTGTTAGCAGTCGCAAAGATATAAGTACTGCTGACGAATCTGTTAGCAGTCGCAAAGATATAAGTACTGCTGACGAATCTGTTAGCAGTCGCAAAGATATAAGTACTGTTGATGAATCTATCAACAGTCACTATTGAAGAAGAAGAAGATTTCATTTATAAGTACTGTTGATGAATCTATCAACAGTCAATATTCAAGAAGAAGAAGAAGCTGGAGATGGATTCAGCAGATGATGAAGATCAGCAGATGCATTTCAAATATTACAAAACGATGTCGTTCGAATAAGTTGGAACGACAGCGTTTTGTGTTCGCGAAGAAAATCAGCAGATGGATTGTGTGTTGATGAAGATGACCAGCAGGATGATCTTTGTGAAGAGGTTCAGCAGATGTATTTCTTCAAGTATTGAACCAGTCGTAGTGATGAACCAGCGAGCGAAGCAGTTGACAACTTATCAAAGCTGGATTGAGTCAACTGCTGAGCGAAATTCAAAATGGCGAAAGCGACAGTAGCCTGCAAAGAAAAGGACGCTAGTACTTTTACTTTTCAGAGGAGCGTTGCACCAAAATGGAAAGAAGACTAGACAGCCTTCTGGAGCGCTGAACAGAGTTTTGGAAGCTTTCCAACGGGAAGTAATTCAGCAGAGGCTATATATTGGAGGCGACGCCCATTGAAGAAGGGTCCTGCAGTTCAGAGTGAACGAGACGCTATGCGTTCGTTCAGTTGGTGCTACTACAATACTGTGGGAAATATTCATTGATTACACAGTGCACCAACAGAGGGAAAATAATCTGAAGTGAAGCTGTCAACTAATCATTCGAGAGAGAGTTTCATTGCAGTTGACAGTGTAGCTAGAATTAGCTTGTTAGAGCATTTCCCTCGTGTGTGAGAAAAACAGAGTGTTGAGCGTTCATTGTATCAATCTCACACACCCGGATTCATTCACATCTGTTTGTGAATGAATCTCGAAATATGTTCACAGATTCCGTCCAAGCATGATGACGTTAAACTCTTGTGTATGTAGTTAGTCACACAGTTGCGGCTGATGTGCAGTTACGAAGTAGTGGATCCTTCCAAGGTGGAAGAAGGGGAGATGTAGGATGTTGATATCCGAACTTCCATAAACAAATATGCTGTGTTCTGTATCGTGTTCTTTAAGCTTTCAGTATTGCATATTTACTTAGCACGCATACACGTTTACAGTTCAGCACCGCACGCATAAACAGATTCAGCACTTAGCATCGCATTTCAGCAGCACACACAAGCACGAGTCTTGAACAGATTTATGTCGTACATAAATCTGTTTGAGTTGGTTTTAAAATATAAGGATTCAGTTCTGGTATTTTCCGCATGATTTTTAAATCATACCAGATCTGTTTCCGGTGCTCAGGCTTTGTTTTTCTTGTTCAAGAACAAACGAGCTATTGCAGCTCAAGTTAGTATCAGCAGCGCAAAATTGCTTTGAATGGTTTTTAACAAAAAGCGCGTCTGCTGATCTTGTAATCCTATTTCCAGGGACCATCAAGAAGTAGTCAACCTCTCCTTCAACGTCTGAAAACTGTACTCGCACTCATCAGTCCAAACAAACTTCTTATCCTTCTGAGTCAACTGAGTCAAAGGCTTAGCTATCGAAGAGAACTTCTCGATAAAACGCCTGTAATAGCCAGCCAATCCCAAGAAGCTACGGATCTCGAAAACATTCTTAGGTCTCTCCCAATTAAGAACTGCTTCGACCTTACTCGGATCCACCGAAATCCCTTGCGCTGAAATCACGTGACCCAAAAAGATAATTCTATCAAGACAAAATTCACACTTGCTAAACTTGGCGTACAATTGCGAGTCTCTCAACCTCTGCAACACCAATCTGAGATGCTCCTTATGCTCTTTCATGCTCCTCGAGTACACTAGGATGTCATCTATGAAGACGATTACGAACCGATCAATATACTCACTGAAGACGCGATTCATAAAATACATGAAAACAGCTGGGACATTTGTCAACCTAAACGTCCTGACCAGAAACTCATAATGTCCATATCGAGTCCGGAAAGCTGTCTTCGCCACATCAGCGTCCCTAATTCGCAACTGGTGATAACCAGAGCGCAAATCAATCTTCGAGTAAACGACCGATCCCTGCAACTGATCGAACAAGTAATCAATCCTCGGCAAAGGATACTTGTTCTTCACCGTCGCCTTATTCAACTGTCGGAAGTCCATGCACATCCTCATAGATCCATCCTTCTTCTTCACAAAAAGAATCGGAGCTCCCCAAGGCGACATACTCGGTCTGATGAAGCCTTTCTCCAAGAGGTCTCTCAACTGATCCTTCAGCTCTTTAAACTCTAGGGGCGCCAACCGATACGGAGCTCTAGAAATCGAGGCGGTACCGGGCACCAACTCTATGCTGAAATCAATCTCACGTCTTGGAGGGAATCCAAGAATCTCATCTGGAAACACGTCGGGAAACTCTCGTACGATCGGAATATCGCTCAACTCCAATCGCTGCTCTTGGGAAACATCCAGCGCGTAAATCATGAATCCCGCGTTATCCAACGATAGCAGGCTAAACATCTCCATGGCGGACACCAGTGGAATCTTCGAGCATGAATCAGCACCATAGAACTCCCACTTCTCACCCGAGTCAGGGCGAAATCTCACCACACCATGAAAATAGTCAACAGTAGCCTTGTAACTAGACAACACGTCCATCCCCAAGATGCAATCAAAATCCCTCATTCCCAAAACAATCAGATTGGAAACCAAAACATGCTCATCAAATCGAAGCACACAATCCAACACCACTTCCCGGGACCACAGTTTCACACCAGCAGGGGTAGACACGGAAACAACATCACACAATGGGGAAGAACTCAACCCATACTCACAAACAAACATCTCAGAAATAAAAGAGTGTGATGCACCAGTGTCAAATAGAACTCTCGCAGGAAAATAAAAAATAAATCATGTACCTGCGATCATCATACCAGGCGCCTCCTCAGCCTGCTCTCTCGTCAAATCATTCGCCTGCGCTTGCTGCGGAATCTGGAACGGAGGTCTCGAAGGTGCTCCGAATCTAGAAGGCTCACGGGGTTGGAATCCAGATCGCTGGGTAGGGGCAGGAAACTGCGGTCTCTGAGAATAACCACCAGCCAAACCCTGCTATCAAAGAAATCAAAGACTGACCCCTCAACAGAGGACACACTCTCACAAAGTGTCCTGGCTGTCCACAGTTACGGCAGGACCCCTGAACTCCACGACACTGCAAAGTCGGATGCCTTCCTCCACACTGACCACAAGACATGCCACTAGAACCGCTGCTAGAACCACTGCCAGAACCAGAACTCGCAGACCCAGAGGAACTCGAATCCACCTTCTTCTTAAACTGTTTCCCTCGAGGTCGAAACCTTTGGCGATTCGACTGCTGCTGCTGCTGCGACCCCTGAGGAGAATAGAAAGATTGTGATGCATCCTGAACAAGCTGATAGGTGCGTCCAATAGTCGGCTGAATCGGAGCCTCAACCTCCATCAAACTCTCCTCGATGTCCACCGCTCGGTTCACTGCATCAATATAGGTCGCAGGTGACCCAGACAAAACCATCCGGTACAAATTAGGACTCAAGCCTTTCAGAAACTTGTTCCTCTTTGTTCTCTCTTGGTTGGCAACGTGTGGAACATAAACCAAAAGCGCGGAATACTGTCGAGCATACTCAGCCACTCGCGTGCTGCCCTGCCTCAGATTATCGAACTCCCGCTCCCGGCTGTTATAAAAGGAATCCGGGGTATACTCCTGTCTGAACGCCTCACATAAGCTCTCCCAGGTAATCAAAGCCCCACTATCACGAAGGATACGAGAAGTACCTCTCCACCAGCGCTGTGCATTGTCTCTCAGCTGCAACACCGCCAGCTTCAGTCTTTTCTCGGGAGCGTACTCCAGAGTATCGAAAAACTCCTCCATCTGAGCTAACCATGCCTCAGCCATCGTGCCACCCTCTGCTGCAGAAAACGTCGGAGGGTTCGTCCACTGAAACCTAGCTAGGACCAACTCCATCTCGCCTATCTGCCTAGTAACATTTTCAACCTGATGAACATCATCATCACTACCTGCCCTAGACTCCTCCTCGGTATGTCTAGTCGTCCAACCTCTTCCTCTCCTCGGTGACATCTACACAAGTCTAGAGGTAAGATCTCACAGCAGATAGATATATCTCATAGACAGATAAAAGATCACATAAGTCACAGAGCCAATCAAAATAAAATCAAAACTCTGTGCCTAGACTCGAGTGTGATCAAAGGAAATCGAGCTTATCCTAGTTTAAGCTCTGATACAAAAAATGTCAGGCCCCGTCCTAATCACTCAAAGATAATAGCACAATTAAGCACATAATCACGGAAGCATAAAATCGGGCTTAAAATGTTTCGAAATATAATTGGGCCTGAACTTAAAACATCATTCAAAATATTCATAATCAAAATAAGAGTTGACTCAAACTCATATAAAACAGGTAACATCAATTGTCAATTCAAATACAGATCCCCAAAATACATATGACACGAGGCATTCCCTGGGTTCGATACATAATAAAATAACTGGGACTCATGGGAACGGGGATCGACCAGCTGAACCTCCACTCTGTCCAGCTTGGTTACCTGAAGGTCCTGCAAGTGGGTAACGCAGACCCAAACAACACAAAAGCAGGAAAACAAATACGAGATCAAGCCTCAGTAGGAAGAGCTAATCAAAACAGCTAATCATGCAACATGCTATAATCAATGCTATGAAATGCATGAGGGCTATCAAAGATCGAATAGCTAGACCAGCGTATCAACTGGCAAATCAAATCTCTCGAGCCTCTATACCACGCACAGCAAGTTAGCCGGTGGAAATCATCGGTTCGTGATCTTCAGGGTCTCTCAACCCATCACAGCTCGGTGGTCTTCAGACAAAACAATCAGTCAGTAACCACTCCGATGATAGCTTTGGACTTTTCAGGCACGACAAATCAGTCAGCCAGTCACAACGTGGCTCTCAAACAGGTCATCAAATCAATCTGTCAATCAGGCTCAAGATGTATGCATGTATGCCAATTCAATACTCAATTCAAATGCATACAATTCAATACGTGAAAACAGAATGTAAACTCAATCAATTCAACATGCTGTATCACGTAATTCACAGAATCATATCATCAAGTCTCACAACATCAATTACAGCCATGTTCATGCTAAAGCTGCTAAATCTGCTCAACTCGTACCTTTCTGCTCAAATCTACCTCAACCGATTCTTACAAAGGCACGGTACAACAACTGAAGCAACTCAGCTTCTTCCTGGTTTCGAAAATTCCAGCAGATACCTCCTGTGAATTCAAATCTGTCACAGGACTTCACACAAAAGCTTAGTTCTCGTTCAATTCTAAACTTCTAAGCATCATAGCCTACGGTCAGAACCTTGCTCTAGTTCTACAAGTCTACCGAAGCTAGAAACAACAAGAAATGCTCACCCAGAAACTCAAACCAGCAGAAGAACCAACGAACTTCTCTGTACGAGGACACAGCAACTTCGCACTTCTTTTCCAACGTTAATTCAGGGCTTCAATTGGGTAGCAATCGAAAGAGCAACTCTCAAGGAATCCAGCGCCACCAAAATCTCTCAAATCATCGGCGGAGAACGGCGGCAATCGACGGAAATAGGTCACGGTGAATAGTAGCTAATCGAGGGTTTGGGAAAGGAGATAAGAAATATCGGGTCCAGAATATTTCTAAGTGTCGATCAACACTTATATATATAGCCCTAAAATCCCACAGCTGCTGATCACAAAATATTCAGTCGACGTGAACAGTAGATATCTTACAGCAGATATCATCTCTTACTTTTGATAAAACCAGCAGCAACTGTTAGAGTAGATGCCCAACTAGCCAACTTGTGCTGTGTGGGTTTTATAGACTCTTGTATATGACAATCTTTATGGCATTCTTTATTTTCATTATGTTATATGATGTTAAAAATTGTGTTGGATAAAGACCTAGAATGCACCATAGTGTATGTTAGATGTGATAGTGGATATGATGGCTATCATGAAACACATCTAATAGTCACTGTGCATTCTGAATTCGTTCCTAGTCGATTGGGCCGTCAAAATGAGGATAAGGCCGCCTGAGCTTGAGACTAGCATCTGCGATGTGAAGTACCATGTTTCATTGGTAGGGAGCATTGTGATGTTCTGAGCATGCAGATGGATAGTGACCTGGTGATACCCAACGTGGCCACGAGATTGGTGTAAATAAAATTTTCGAAACAAAAGAAGGACTGAAAGATAAATTGTTATAAGTTGTATTCCTTATAACTTAAAAGGAAATAGAAACTCAAAGACAAAACTATCAAACGCTAAATTGCGCGCCAACTACTGAAACTTGTTTGCGGAAAAAAATAGTATATTATGTAACCTTGCAATTGCGATTTACAACAGCTGCTATTCTATGTAAATATACAACCGTTGCAACTGATCTAATACAGTACATTCTAAACAAAATAATCATCAACTATGACACGGAAACGCTGTCCTTTGACAAACACACACCACCCAGCATCTGATTTCAAGTTTCACCTTCTGTTCGTTCTCCAGCTATCGCACCTGCACCATTTTAAAAACTAGTGAGCCTAAAGGATCAGCAAGTAAAACCTGAATAATAACAAGTTTAAATACGCAGGTAGACATCTGATCAATACATACACGTTTCATAAACATTTCTTTCTTTAAACGTGGAGACAGGGGATAATAGCCCAGATCTCATTATCAATATCTTTTCTTTAGATTTATGTGTTGAAAGGACCGTACTGTACGCTAACCACGACCAACTGGTTCTTGCAGGCACTATCAGTGATACCGAGGGGATCATGGTGCGATGTTGCTAGGCGCTTTACCATGATCCGTTGGGCAAGTCCGAAATTGTGATTTCGGAGCCAAAATGGTTGTGGGCCCACGGCTAGCTGTATCCCTGAACCATTGAGGGTCACACAAGTACTGGATTCATGATTCCCGCACAAAAACTGAGCTCAATGCATTGAGCATAGGAGGAGGATTTTAGGGAGTGCGACTTCCTAAAAGTCAACAGGGGTCAAATTTCGATTTCCCAAAGTTGAGGGGCATAACTGTCATTTTGGTCTAGGTGGTCTGAAATATTGTTTTCACTTCATAATAGTCAGTTTTGGAAACTGATTCGATCAGTCCGATCTGATCTTCGATCAAAGTTATGATGAAGCCACGGTGATGCGGTTGAACCGAATGTTCATATATTGGACTGGGCCCGCCCCAGGTCCATTGGGCCGGTTCAAGCCCATCACTTATTTAATTAGACCTAGGGCTACCATGAGACACACACAAGATACAACCTAGATCTCATAGCTGCCCACCCTCTCCCACACGCCTCACGCCGCCGCCGACCGCCGCCGCTCGCCGACCGCCGCCGCTCGCCGACCTCCGCCGCCGTCGCCCGGTTTTTCGCGTGATCGGACTTGTTTCGATCACCGCGACGAGGAGAATCCGTTCGTGCTAAAATCCGTCAGATCTTCTAGTGCAGATTGATGAGGAAGATTGATTCCGGTCGTGGACCTGATTGACGATCTACCTCCGCCTACCGTTTGAAGTGCCGGTTTCCTCGTGAAACTGGTCGGAGCCAGGCGCCTAGACGCCAGCAAGGTAAAAATTCAATAAACACCCTATGAATGTTTATTGATTTTTGAATGTATTGAACGTTTCTCGGGGCAACTTTTGATTTCCGCTGCGCCCCCGAGAAACGGGATCTGGATCCGCCATTGTCGCCAACAGTGGTATTAGAGCCATGGCTCGGATCCTTCAATACATGTTTGTGCCTTATTGCATCAGATTTCGATTTTTCATTACGAAGAGTCTAAAGCCGGATGTCAACTGCTGAGCTTATTTCAAATGTTGAAGATGACAAAAAGTCCTGCAAAAGAAAGGACACAAAGGACAATCCCTGACGGTACTTTTCAGAACACATTTGAACGGGAAGAATTTGTGTCCAACGGATTGAATTTGAACAAAGGCTTATATACGAGATAAACGCCATTGAAGAATAGTTGCAGAGGCCGAGAGGGCTGTTATAGTGGTTGTAGAACATGTTGGTTGCACAGTGCACCAACGAAGGGAAGAAAAATAGAAGTGCAAAGCAGTCGACCACCATTAGAGAGGAGCTTGCTACGAGCGTCGACTGCTGAGTACTAATCAGCTTTTGTAGAGCATGTCCCTAGTGTGTGAGAAACAGAGAGTTGAACGTTTCATTGTAACAATCTCACACACAGATTCACTCGCACATTTCGTGAGTTGAGCTAAATGATTAGCGAGTGAATCAAAACCCAAACGCAAATCAGTTCCCGTCCAAGCACGATGACGTTAAACTCTGTGTATGTAGTCTTTGAACAGAGACGTTAAAAAAGTTCTAAGTGAACAGCCGAGGGCTGGTAGTTTCTAGGAGTTCTCGCAGCTGCTGGTTGCGGGATTGGGTCTGTACTCGTTGTATAGATCAAATCTTCTAGTGGAACCTTCCGAGGTGGAAGAAGGGGAGACGTAGGACATTGAGGTCCGAACTTCCAGAAACAAATCGATTGAGTATTGTATTCTGTTATTCATTCCGCATACGCATTCATATTTATTTAGCACGCATACAATTAGCACATTTGCACAGTCGAACAGATTTATGTTGTACATAAATCTGTTTGTGTTGTTTTAAAATATTAGGATTCAGTTCTGGTGTTTTCCGCATGATTTTAATTCATACCAGATCTGTCTCTGGTGCTCTGTATTTGATGTTCAAGAACCCGAGGTATTGCACCTCATTCTCTAGATAGCAGCGCGCAAAATTTTTAATGATCCATTTTAGTAACAGCGCCTGCTAAGTACATTTGATCCTTTTAAAACCGGACCAACAAGTGGTATCAGAGCAGGTTGTTCTTGAACGAGCACTCATTTTAAAACTCTTGTTCTATGTTTTAAATGTTTTAACTATTTTGAGAAGCTTATTTTATGAAAGCCAGATGATTTGTTTTAATATAGAACTGGTATTCTCTTGATGAACTGTCACGGGATGCGCGAGTCCCGTGCGGATGCCAAGATCCTACTTTCGTTGTGCTATAAGATCACCTAGAGCGAGGCTCGGTGACATGCACATGGGACGAAATAGGAGAATGAAAATCTGAGCTTTTATCTGTTTACTGTTCTGTTATGCGGATTTCAGCTGATGCTTCAATCTTTGTTTTTAAAATGTTTTGAGCTTATGTCATAAAAGACAGGGAGAGTGGTGTCTGTGTCTTTAATAATTTAAGCTATCTGCATCAGTTTCTATAGTGTTTTTCAAAATCATAGCATACTGTTGCATTCGGTTCTTCCCAAAATGCTTTTCGTTTTCCAAAATCAAAAATCCTGTTGTCACTTTGTTTTTGTTGTGACAGTGTAGGGAGAGCATTGATTTAAATTTCGGGAAAAACCAGCTTTCGATCTCTTTTTGATTCCCACAAAAAGGGAGAGAACTGTTAGTACATGCATTGACTATTTAAGGTTTTGTGTAAATCAAAAAGGGAGAGATTGATGGATCTGTGTAAACAGATCCTGATTAAGTTTTGAATTACACAAAACCTGCTATTGTGTTTCTAACAATTCTACTTAGTGTACAGATTCTAGCTATCAATGAAAGATGTCGCGAAGCTATATTTGTCCAGTCGATGGTTCTCAAGATAAAGTTCAGCAGTTGGTTTGGTTTATCATTGTAAACGGCAGCTGGATTAGCAATGGAGACGTCCAAAGTTGAGTCAGTTGTTCGTAATCAGGCGGAGGCCAAGTTGAACCAGCTGGAGCATAGTGAAACAGTTGGAACGATAAGAACCAGCTGCAAGCGCTAGAAGAGAAAGATGGACCACCTGGAACATCAAAAGGGAACCAGCTGGAACATCTAAGTGGACCATCGATGATGATGTCATCGGTAACGACATCACAATCAGCAGGAAGCTACAGTAGAACCAATCGATGGATAATCTAGACGCAAGAGATAAAGCGACGTCGTACAGGAAGAAGTATCCAGTCGCAAGCTACTGTTCACCAGCAGATGATACTTGATGTTAGCGATAGCAAAACGATGTCGTTTGGATAAATGAATACGACAGCGTTTTGCCTTCGCGCTAAAGATTCAGCAGAGGATTTTGCGATGGCTATGACCAGCAGGCAGCTACAGTACATCCAGATGAGAGCTTCAGTGATATAATTAACCAGTCGAGGATGCATAGCAAACGATGTCTTTTGAATAAGTTGATACGACATCGTTTGATCTAACCAGTCGTTGGGAAATCCAGTCGCAAGCATTTCATGACCAACGACTGGACAACCAGCTGCAAGCATATCTTCACCTGCTCAACCAATCACAGGCTACAGTGCTTTGCATATCCAGTCGACAGGAAAACCAGACGCAAAGAATCCGGACGCAAAGCAACCAGTCTCAATAGTTGAAGTCTGGAACCAGTAGCGAAGCAGTTGACAAATTACATTACGAAGAGTCTAAAGCTGGATGTCAACTGCTGAGCTTATTTCAAATGTTGATGACGACAAAAAGGCCTGCAAAAGAAAGGACACAAAGGACAATCCCTGTCGGTACTTTTCAGAACACATTTGAACGGGAAGAATTTGTGTCCAATGGATTGAATTTGAACAAAGGCTTATATACGAGATAAACGCCATTGAAGAATAGTTGCAGAGGCCGAGAGGGCTGTTATAGTGGTTGCAGAACTGTTAGAGTAGACTCCCAACTAGCCAACTTGTGGCGTGTGGGTTTATAGACTCTTGTATATGACAATCTTTATATATGATATTCGCATTTATTATATGGCGTTCTTTAATTTCATCGTGTGTATGATGATTTACAATTGCGTTGAGTAAAGACCTAGAATGCACTAAAGTGTATGTTAGATGTGATAGTGGGTATGACGGCTATCATGAAACACATCTAATAGTCACTGTGTATTCTGAACATGTTCCTAGTCGATTGGGCCGTCAAAATGAGGATAAGGTCGCCCGAGTTCGAGAATAGTATCTGCGATGCGAAGTACCATGTTTCATTGGTAGGGAAGTGTTTTAGGTAAATGGGTTTACCTAGTTATTGCGATGTCACTATTCGATCTCCAAGATGTATGCATAGCTATCGGATCTATAACGACTCTCGATTTACCAAAGGTCGTTGATCTGATCAGGATATATGGATTGAAAGGACCGTAATGTACGCTAACCACGACCAACTGGTTCTTGCAGGCACTATCAGTGATACCTAGGGGATCATGGGGTGATGTTTCTAGACGCTCTTACCATGATCCGATGGGCAAGTCCGGAATTGTGATTCCGGAGCCACAATGGTTGTGGGCCCACGGCTAGCTGTATCCCTGAACCATTGAGGGTCACACAAGTACTGGATTCGAGATTCCCGCACGGATACTGAGCTCAATGTGTTGAGCATGAGAAGAGGATTTTGGGGAGTGCGACTTCCTAAAAGTCAACACGGGTCAAATCGAGATTTCCCGACGTTGAGGGGCAAAACGGTCATTTTGCACTGGGGTTCTAAAAAATGGTTTTTCAGATCATGGTGTTCAGTTTTGGAAACTGAATCGATCGGTCCGATCTGATCGGTGATCGGAGTTACGATGAAGTCATGGTGATAGGGATGAACGTAATGTTCATGCTTTGGACCCGGGCCCGTTGGGCCGGTCCAAGACTATGACCAAGTCTATTAAAATAGACTTGACTCTCATAACACAACACTTAAGCTAATTAAACCCTAAACCTAAGTGCAATAGCCGCCGCCCCTCTCCTCAAAGCCTCACGCCGCCGCCGCCGTGCGCCGCTCGCCGCCGTCGCCGCCGCTCGTCGGAAAATCGTTTCCGGCCAAATTTGACGAGGAGAATCCATCCGCGTAGATCTCGTCAGGCCTTCTAGTGCAGGCTGACGAAGGAATCTCGTCTCCGTTCATGGACCTAATTGACGATATCTACCGCTGCCTATCGTGAAGTGCCGTTTTCTTTACGAAACCGGTCGGAGCCAGGCACGAGTTGCCAACAAGGTAGTGATTCTAAATGCCCTATGAATGTCATAGTTTCGTGTTTTGTTAATCGTATTGATCGTCTCCCGGCACATGTTTTGTTCTTCCGCTGCCTCGCCGGGGGGCGTGATCCGGATCCCAACAGTGGTATCAGAGCCAAGGTTTTCGGATCAGATCAATACATTATGCCTTATTGTATCTGATTTTCAATTTTTCAGAATCGAAAACGAAGAAAATTCAACATCACATCGGCCACGGCGCCGCCGCGCATGGCGGCGCCCCCCCATCTTCATCGCCGCGTGCGACGCCCGCGCGCTGGCCGCACTTAGTTGCGCAGGCGATGCGCCGCTGCCCGAGGCGATGTTGCGAGATGGCCGACCGTTGAAGTAGCACTGCTTGCGCAAGTGTTGCGCAACGTTGCGCCGCGAGTCGCCGCTGGTCGCACGACATATTGCGCCGCTGCGCACGATGGCCGGCCACTGCTGTAACTCGCTGGTGCACGCTGGTCGATGATGTTGCGACGATGGCTGGGCGCTGAGCGCCGCTGTTGGCTCGACGTCGCGCGCGGCTGTCGTGCGATTTTTCGTGTGGCGCCGCCGCCGGTTGGCCGCCGCTCCGGCGAAGCTCCGGCGATGTCGTGATGGCTGATTTCTTCTAGGGTTTTTTCGGGCCTGTCCCGGGCAGCCCGTGATGTTTTCGGGCCGATATGCGATATCGGGCCCTCGAGAGCCGTGCCCAATTTGTTAGGTGTATGCGATAGGTTTTGTATGATTTCGGTTTGTAAATATTTGATTATCATTTAAAGTGGGCCTGTTTGTGGCCCGTTCCCACCCCTTGATAAATGTATCCCTTGTATGTCATGGTATATTTAAATGTAAATTACAAGATTTAGTGGGAGGACATCCGAAGACGGTGGACAATGAAGATCAAGATATTGAAGACCGAAGATCTGTACGACCGGAAAGCTTTGTAATAGGATTGCATTGCATATTGCATTACCCCTAGGATTGGACCCAGGTCCGTGACTGGCAACCAGGGACCGCATAGCTCTCGCGATCGATCATCCCAATATTTATTTATATATGTTGATATATAGCTTAGTTGAATCCGCATGTTGCATGTTTTAAATTTGATTTAAAATAAATGCATGAGACCAAAATTTTTCAAAATAAAATCCCTCGTTTTAAATATGATTTAAAACTTATATCAAGATAAATGTTTATTCGATAAACTAAAGGGTATTTAAAATTGTTTAAATTAACCCTACCTTCCATCAACAATGGGTGTACGTCGATGCTACCCGTATACATGGTCCGGCTCATATTATTGAGGGGGGTCATGTATGCCGGAAAGCTGTCCACGCCATTGACAACTGTTGTGAGTCGGCTGGAACTCCCTTTAACGTGGCTCATATTATTGGGGACATTAAGGGGACCGTCCTTCACGACTCGACATTGATGGATCATCTTGACACGTGATAGTAAACGACGTCATATTATTGGGCCCTTACTAGACGTGAGGTGAATACATGGAGGTTGCACCGGTTGCAATCGGAAACTACCTTTTGGGGATCATGGATGACTGATATTATTCGGGTCCATGATCGCTGGATTGGGCTCCGTGTACCCACTAAAGAAACCTGTTTTCTCGATTTCATTAGAGGGTGGTGAAATCGTTAAAATAGTGGGAGGGTAATTCATAAAACTAAATGACCATGTTTTATGTCTTAGCGTTTATTATTTATATAGTTAGTAACGATATCCGCTTTCCTTCAGTATAACTGCATATAAAATGGTTTCGATGAGAAATCCGCTCGCTGCTATACTGGATAGCAACATATCAGCCCTGAGGAGCTGGTAACGCTTAACAATGGTGGGACGACGAGGTTAAAGCTCGGTGCTATGTGATGGCATCGATGTCCAATGAAATGCAACGTCGCTTTGAGAAGACAAAGTATGCTGCTGACATACTCTTTCATCTCAAAGAGTTGTACGGGGAGAACTCTCGACATGAGAGGTTCACGGCTGTCAAGGAGCTGATGACGAGCAGCATGCGCAATGGGACTTCGGTCCGCGAGCATGGGGTTCGCATGATTGGGCTCGTTGAAAAGATGTCGGGCCTTGATATTGCACTTCCACACGAGCTGTCGGTGGATGTACTTCTCCTCTCGCTACCCGCTGCATTTGACCCTTTTGTGGTCAACTTCAACATGAACAAGCTGGAAGCCACCCTTGAAGAGGTGGTTAACATGCTTGTAGTGTTTGAGGGGACTATAAAGAAGGACAAACCCGTCCTCCTTCTGGGTTCTTCTTCCTCTGCGAAGAAGGGGCCCAGACGCAAGAGAAAGAAGCGTTCTGCTCCTGTGAAGGAGGAAAAGTCCGCCAAGAAGCCAAAGGCAAAGGCTTCTAAACCAAACAAGAGCGAGGATGTTTGCCACCACTGCCACAAGGCTGGGCATTGTAGGAGGAACTGCAAGGAGTATCTCGAGCAGTTGCGAACTGCGAAAGGTATGTTCTTTATTGAAATAAATATGTCTCTTAATTCGACTTCTTGGGTACTTGATACCGGATGTGGATCTCATATCTGCAATGATTTGCAGGTGATGACAAGAAGCCGACGTCTCAGAGAGGGTGAGACCCACTTAAGGCTTGGCAATGGAGCAAGAGTTGCTGCAGTAGCTATAGGAGATGTTTATTTATTTCTGTCTTCTGATTTTAAGTTGTTATTGAGAAACGCTTTATTTGTTCCCGAATTAATAAAGAACATTATTTCTGTTTCTATGCTTGATAGTGATGGATATTCTTGTATGTTTGCTAATTCGATTTGCAATATTTACAAGAATGAATGTTTAATCTGAATTGGGGAACGCAAAAACGATTTATACACCTTAACATTAAAAGACGTTCCAACTCGTGATGTCGAAGCACATACAACAATGATTAAAAGGAAACACGATAACTTGAACCCAGCACAACTTTGGCACGCCAGGCTAGGTCATATTTCTCTAAGTAGGATGAACAAGTTGGTTAGGAGTAACTTGTTTGATCTGTCAGACATCAACTCCCTACCGACCTGTGAATCTTGTCTTAAAGGAAAGATGACCAAGCAACCCTTCAAGGGCAAGGGTGAGCGTGCTCAAGGCCTATTGGATTTGATCCATACTGATGTGTGCGGCCCGTTTAGTATTGGTACTAAATATGGTCACACATAGTTCATCACCTTTACCGATGATTACTCTAGGTATGGGTACTTGTACTTGATGAAATACAAATCTGAATCCTTGGAAAGGTTCAAAGAATTCAAGGCTGAAGTAGAAAATCAATTAGGCAAAAGTATTAAAGCACTTCGATCCGATCAAGGTGGTGAATACTTAAGTGCTGAATTTCAAGACTATCTGAAAGAGAATGGGATTCTCGCACAGTGGACCCCTCCGGCCACACCACAGCTCAATGGTGTAGCAGAGCGTCGTAATCGGACCTTGTTGGACATGGTTCGATCTATGATGAGCTTCACTGAACTTCCTACCTCGTTTTGGGGCTATGCGCTCGAAATGGCGGTAATGTTGTTGAACAATGTCCACACCAAGGCAGTGGATAAGACTCCATATGAGATATGGATGGGCAAACCACCCAAGTACTCATACATGAGGATTTGGGGATGTCCTGCTTACATGAAGCAGACAGTGGGAGAAAAGCTGGATACGAGATCCATCTTATGCTACTTCATTGGGTATCCAAAGAATTCCATTGGATACTACTTCTACTATCCCAGCGAAACAAAAGTGTTTGTTTCTAGGAATGCCACCTTTATGTAAAGGGAATTTCTACTTTATAGAAAAGGCAAAATAGTAGAACTCGAAGAGGTTCGAGATCCAATAGAAGTACCAGGTGAGTCTCCCGCACCTCCAGAGCCAGTACCAGAAATGGTCGCACCTAGGAGATCCGAAAGGGTTCCTAGGGCTCCTGAGAGATATGGTTTTCTCCTTGAAGATGATCAATGTGATCAAGTTGTTGGATCTGATCCAAGAACTTTCAAGGAGGCAATTTCCGATGCTGATTCTAACTTGTGGCTTGAAGCAATGCAGTCTGAGTTTGACTCAATGCATGCTAACCAAGTTTGGACTCTGATTAACCTTCCCGAAGGAATTGTTCCTATTGGGTGAAAATGGGTGTACAAGAGAAAACTTGGGCCTGATGGTAAGGTAATGACCTACAAGGCGCGACTGGTCGCGAAAGGTTACACTCAAAGGCAAGGTGTTGACTATGATGAAACCTTCTCGCCGGTCGCAATGTTCAAGTCAATTAGAATTTTGTTAGCCATAGCCGCATGGTACGACTATGAGATATGGCAAATGGATGTGAAAACTACGTTCCTTAATGGAAACATTAAGGAAGAGATCTATATGACGCAGCCTCAGGGTTTCACACCTGTTGGAAGCGAGCATAAGGTATGCAAGCTTCAGAGATCGATCTACGGTCTCAAACAAGCATCGCGAAGTTGGAACCTGAGATTCGATGAAGCAATTAAGGAATTTGGTTTCATCAAGAATCCCGAGGAGCCATGTGTCTATAAAAAGGTAGTTAAAAGCGCTGTGACGTTCCTAGTACTTTACGTTGACGACATTCTACTCATTGGGAATGATGTAGGAATGCTGCAGTCAACTAAAGTATGGTTGTCTAGTAGATTTTCGATGAAGGACATGGGTGAAGCATCTTATATTCTTGGAATACAGATCTATCGGGATAGATCTAAACGGATGCTCGGACTCACCCAAGCTACCTACATCGATACCATACTTAAGAGGTTCTCTATGGAAGAGTCCAAGAGAGGACACCTACCTATGTGCCACGGGTCACTCTATCTAAGTCTATGTGTCCAAAGACTAATGAGGAGATAGAGATTATGGCACGTGTACCATATGCCTCGGCAATAGGTAGTATTATGTATGGCATGATCTCGACTAGACCGGATATCACGTATGCTCTGAGTGTCACGAGCCGCTACCAGGCCAATCCCGGCCAATTGCATTGGAAGGCCGTGAAGGATATTCTTAAGTACTTGCGAAGGACTAAGAATATATTCATGGTCTATGGGGGTGGTGAGCTGAAACTGGAAGGCTACACTGATTCTAGCTTCCAGTGTGACGTGGATGATTCGAAATCAACCTCTGGATTTGTATTCATGCTCAATGGTGGTGCTGTCTCTTGGAAGAGTTCCAAGCAAGACACCATCGCGGATTCAACCACTGAGGCTGAGTACATCGCAGCATCAGCTGCTGCTAAGGAGGTCGTTTGGATAAGGAATTTCGTCCAAGAGTTGGGCGTCATTCCTAATGGAGTTGGTCCAGTCCCGGGGTACTGCGATAACACGGGTGCCGTTGCGCAAGAAAAGGAGCCTAGGTCTCACCAAAGATCCAAACACATACTGAGAAAATACCACATAATCCGGGATATTGTGGCTAGAGGTGACATAGCAGTTGAGAGAGTCGCCTCTGCGGACAACGTTGCTGATCCACTTACGAAGCCCTTGCCAGGACCCTTGTTTGAAAAACATCGCGAAACAATGGGACTGCGTCTGATGAGTAGTTGGCTTTAGGGCAAGTGGGAGATTGTTGGAGTAGATGCCCAACTAGCCAACTTGTGGCGTGTGGGTTTATAGACTCTTGTATATGACAATCTTTTATATATGATATTCGCATTCTTATATATGGCATTCTTTACTTTCATTATGTGTAATGATTTACAATTGTGTTGAGTAAAGACCTAGATTACACTAAAGCGTATGTTAGATGTGATAGTGGGTATGACGGCTCGGATCGGATCTATAGCGACTCTTGATTTACCAATGGTCGTTGATCTGATCGGGATATATGGATTGAAAGGACCGTACTGTACGCTCGACCAACTGGACTGGTTCTTGCAGGCACTATCAGTGATACCTAGGGGATGGCGATTAGACGAGACGCTTTTACCATGATCCGTTGGGCAAGTCCGGAATTGTGATTCCGGAGCCACAATGGTTGTGGGCCCACGGCTAGTTCCTGAACCATACCATTGAGGGTCACACAAGTACTGGATTCGAGATTCCCGTACGGATACTC
>KV019059.1:443143-461554 GCA_001598015.1 Dorcoceras hygrometricum | reverse complement strand
CGAGTAAATGACCGATCCCTGCAACTGATCGAACAAGTCATCAATCCTCGGCAAAGGATACTTGTTCTTCACCGTCGCCTTATTCAACTGTCAGAAGTCCACGCACATCCTCATAGATCCATCCTTCTTCTTCACAAAAATAATCGGAGCTCCCTAAGGCGACATACTCGGTCTGATGAAGCCTTTCTCCAAGAGGTCTCTCAACTGATCCTTCAGCTCTTTAAACTCTGCTGGCGCCAACCGATATGGAGCTCTAGAAATCGAGGCGGTACCGAACACAAACTCTATGCTGAAATTGATCTCACGTCTTGGAGGGAATCCAGGAATCTCATCTGGAAACACGTCGGGAAACTCTCGTACGATCGGAATATCGCTCAACTCCAATCGCTGCTCTTGGGAAACATCCAGCGTGTAAATCATGAATCCCGCGTTATCCAATGATAGCAGGCTAAACATCTCCATGACGGACACCAGTGGAATCTTCGAGGGCGAATCAGCACCATAGAACTCCCACTTCTCACCCGAGTCAGGGCGAAATCTCACCACACCATGAAAACAGTCAACAGTAGCCTTGTAACTAGACAACACGTCCATCCCCAAGATGCAATAAAAATCCCTCATTCCCAAAACAATCAGATTGGAAACCAAAACATGCTCATCAAATCTAAGCACACAATCCAACACCACTTCACGGGACAACAGATTCACACCAGCAGGGGTTGACACGGAAACAACATCACACGATGGGGAAGAACTCAACCCATACTCACAAACAAACATCTCAAAAATAAAAGAGTGTGATGCACCAGTGTCAAATAGAACTCTCGTAGGAAAATCAAAAATAAAGCATGTACCTGCGATCATCGTACCAGGCGCCTCCTCAGCCTGCTCTCTCGTCAAATCATTTGCCTGAGCCTGCTGCGGAATCTGGAACGAAGGTCTCGAAGGTGCTCCAAATCTAGAAGGCTCACGGGGTTGGAATCCAGATCGCAGGGTAGGGGCAGGAAATTGCGGTCTCTGAGAATAACCACCAGCCAAAGCCTGTTGTGAAGGAATAGAAGACTGACCCCTCAACAGAGGACACACTCTCACAAAGTGTCCTGGATGTCCACAGTTACGGCAGGACCCCTGAACTCCATGACACTGCGAAGTCGGATGCCTTCCTCCGCACTGACCACAAGACATTCCACTAGAACCGCTGCCAGAACCAGAACTCGCAGACCCAGAGGAACTCGAATCCACCTTCTTCTTGAACTGTTTCCCTCGAGGTCGAAACCTTTGGCGATTCGACTGCTGCTGCTTCTACGACCCCTGAGGAGAATAGAAAGATTGCGATGCATCCTGAACAGGCTGATAGGTGCATCCAATAGTCGGCTGAATCGGAGCCTCAACTCTCCTCGATGTCCACCGCTCGGTTCACTGCATCAATATAGGTCGCAGGTGACCCAGACAAAACCATCCGGTAAAAATCAGGCCTCAAGCCTTTCAGAAACTTGTTCCTCTTTGTTCTCTCTTGGTTAGCAACGTGTGGCACATAAACCAAAAGCGCGGAAAGCTGTCGAGCATACTCAGCCACTCGCATGCTGCCCTGCCTCAGATTATCGAACTCCCACTCCCGGCTGTTATAAAAAGAATCCGGGGTATACTCCTGTCAGAACGCCTCACAGAAGCTCTCCCAGGTAATCACAGCCCCACTATCACAAAGGATACGAGAAGTACCTCTCCACCAGCACTGTGCATTGTCTCTCAGCTGCAACACCGCCAGCTTCAGTCTTTTCTCGGGAGCGTACTCCAGAGTATCAAACAACTCCTTCATCTGAGCTAACCACGCCTCAGCCATCGCGCCACCCTCTACTGCAGAAAACGTCGGAGGGTTCGTCCGCTGAAACCTAGCTAGGACCAACTCCATCTCGCCTATCTGCCTAGTAACATTTTCAACCTGATGAACATCATCATCACTACCTGCCCTAGACTCCTCCTCGGTACGTCTAGTCGTCCTACCTCTTCCTCTCCTCGGTGACATCTACACAAGTCTAGAGGTAAGATCTCACAGCAGATAGATATATCTCATAGACAGATAAAAGATCACATAAGTCACAGAGCCAATCAAAATCAAATCAAAAATCTGTGCCTAGACTCGAGTGTGATCAAAGGAAATCGAGCTTATCCCAGTTTAAGCTCTGATACCAAAAATGTCAGGCCCCGTCCTAATCACTCGTAGATAATAGCACAATTAAGCACATAATCACGGAAGCATAAAATCGGGCTTAAAAATTTTCGAAATATAATTGGGCCTGAACTTAAAACATCATTCAAAATATTCATAATCAAAATAAGAGTTGACTCAAACTCATATAAAACAGGTAACATCAATTGTCAATTCAAATACAGATCCCCAAAATACATATGACACGGGGCATTCCCTGTGTTCGATACATAATAAAATAACTGGGACTCATGGGAACGGGGATCGACCAGCTGAACCTCCACTCTGCCCAGCTTGGTTACCTGAAGATCCTGCAAGTGGGTAACGCAGACCCAAACAACACAAAAGGAGGAAAACAAATACGAGGTCAAGCCTCAGTACGGAGAGCTAATAAAAACAGCTAATCATGCAACATGCTATAATCAATGCTATGAGATGCATGAGGTCTATCAAAGATCGGATAGCTAGACCAGCGTATCAACTGGCAAATCAAATCTCTCGAGCCTCTATACCACGCACATCAAGTCAGTCGGTGGAAATCATCGGTCCGTGATCTTCAGGGTCCGTCAACCCATCACAGCTCGGTGGTCTTCAGACACAACAAATCAGTCGGTCACCACTCCGATGATAGCGTTGGACTTTTCAGGCACGACAAATCAATCGTCCAGTCACAACGTGGCTCTCAAACAGGTCATCAAATCAATCTATCAATCAGGCTCAAGATGTATGCATATATGCCAATTCAATACTCAATTCAAAGGCATACAATTCAATACGTGAAAACAGAATGTAAACTCAATCAATTCAACATGCTGTATCACGTAATTCACAGAATCATATCATCAAGTCTCACAACATCAATTACAGCCATGTTCACGCTAAAGCTGCTAAATCTGCTCAAATCGTACCTTTCTGCTCAAATCTACCTCAACCGATTCTTACAAAGGCACGGTACAACAACTGAAGCAACTCAGCTTCTTCCTGTTTTCGAAAATTCCAACAGATACCTCCTGCAAATTCAAATCTGTCACAGGACTTCACATAAAAGCTTAGTTCTCGTTCAATTCTAAACTTCTAAGCATCATAGCCTACGGTCAGAACCTTGCTCTAGTTCTACAAGTATATCGAAGCTAGAAACAACAAGAAATGCTCACCCAGAAACTCAAACCAGCAGAAGAACCAACGAACTTCTCTGTACGATGACACAGAAACTTCGCACTTCTTTTCCAACGTTAATTCAGGGCTTCAATTGGGTAGCAATCGAAAGAGCAACTCTCAAGGAATCCAGCGCCACCAAAATCGCTCAAATCATCGGCGGAGAACGGCGGCAATCGACGGAAATAGGTCACAGTGAACAGTATCTAATCGAGGGTTTGGGAAAGGAGATAAGAAATATCGGGTCCAGAATATTTCTAAGTGTCGATCAACACTTCTATATATAGCCCTTAAATCCCACAGCTGCTGATCACAAAATATTCAGTCGACGTGAACAGTAGATATCTTACAGCAGATATCATCTCTTACTTTCGATAAAACCAGCAGCAACTGTTAGAGTAGATGCCCAACTAGCCAACTTGTGCCGTATGGGTTTTATAGACTCTTGTATATGACAATCTTTATATATGATATTCTCATTTCTTTATGGCATTCTTTATTTTCATTATGTTATATGATGTTAACAATTGTGCTGGATAAAGACCTAGAATGCACCATAGTGTATGTTAGATGTGATAGTGATATGATGGCTATCATGAAACACATCTAATAGTCACTGTGTATTCTGAATTCGTTCCTAGTCGATTGGGCCGTCAAAATGAGGAAAAGGCCGCCCGAGCTTGAGACTAGCATCTGCGATGTGAAGTACCATGTTTCATTGGTAGGGAGCATTGTGATGTTCTGAGCATGCAGATGGATAGTGACCTAGTGATCTATCGAACTATCCTCGTTCGGACTTTCAAAGTGGTTACCATTTGTCGAGTGGATAAGTCCGAGGTCTTTGTTGTACTGATTAGTCCTCACTACTCGAAACGTCATTGAGACTCTACATGATAGGCACCTCACTTTGACCCGTTTGCCGACTCCCTTGGGGTCATTAGGCGGCGGGATTGGGTGAGGTCCCGATGCATGTAGGAGTCGATGATTCGTTGTCGAGGATTCATCGCTCGCCTTCCTGCGTGGATATCCTATGCTATCTGAGGGGATAATAGTGTATAAATCTCTGGCCAGAGTACTGGATGTGTTTTAGGTAAATGGGTTTACCTAGTTACACTCGTGATGTCACTATTCGATATCCAAGATGTATGCATAGCTATCGGATCTCTAGCGACTCTCGATTTACCAATGGTCGTTGATCTTATCGGGATATATTTGTTGAAAGGACAGTACTGTACGCTAACCACGACCAACTGGTTCTTGCAGGCACTATCAGTGATACCTAGGAGATCATGGCGTGATGTTTCTAGGCACTTTACCATGATCCGTTGGGCAAGTTCGAAATTGTGATTTCGGAGCCACAATGGTTGTGGGCCCACGGCTAGCTGTATCCCTGAACCATTGAGGGTCACACAAGTACTGGATTCATGATTCCCGCACGGAAACTGAACTGAATGCGTTGAGCATAGGAGGAGGATTTGAGGGAGTGCGACTTCCTAAAAGTCAACACGGGTCAAATTGCGATTTCACAAAGTTCAGGGGCATAACTGTCATTTTGGTCTAGGTGGTTTGAAAAATTGTTTTCGCATCATAATAGTCAATTTTGGAAACTGAGTTTATCGGTCCGATCTGATCGTCGGTGGTTTGAAAAATTGTTTTCGCATCATAATAGTCAATTTTGGAAACTGAGTTTATCGGTCCGATCTGATCGTCGATCGGAGTTATGATGAAGCCACGGTGATGTGGTTGAACCGAATGTTCATATATTGGACTGGGCCTGCCCCAGGTCCATTGGGCCGATTCAAGCCCATCACTTATTTAATTAGACCTAGGGCTACCATGAGACACACACAAGATACAACCTAGATCTCATAGCCGCCCACCCTCTCCCACACGCCTCACGCCGCCGCTGACCGCCCATCGCCGCTGCTCGCCGGCCGCCGCCGCCGTCGCCCGGTTTTTTGCTTGATCGGACTTGTTTCGATCACCATGACGAGGAGAATCCGTTCGTGCTAAAATCCATTAGATCTTCTAGTGCAGATTGACGGAGGAAGATTGATTCCGATCGTGGACCTGATTGACGATCTACCTCCGCCTACCGTTTGAAGTGCCGGTTTCCTCGTGAAACTGGTCGGAGCCAGGCGCCTAGACGCCAGCAAGGTAGCAATTCGATAAACACCCTATGAATGTTTATTGATTTTTGAATGTATTGAACGTTTCTCGGGGCAACTTTTGATTTCCGCTGCGCCCCCGGGAAACGGGATCCGGATCCGCCATTGTCGCCAACAATGGTATCAGAGCCGAGGCTCGGATCCTTCGATACATGTTTGTGCCTTATTGCATCAGATTTCAATTTTTCAAAAATCAAAACAAAAAAAAAAACTTTTTTGGTCGCCGGTACTCTAGCGGCCGCACGGGGGTACTGTAGCGGCCGCACGCAGGCACTGTAGCGGCCGAACGCAAGCACTGTAGCGGCCAAACGTAGGTACTGTAGCGGCCGGACGCAGGGACTGTAGCGGCCGAACGCGGGTACTGTAGCGGTCGAACGCAAGTACTGTAGCGATCGCACGCCGGCGTACCCGAGGCGGCGTTGCGACGTTGTTTTTCGACTCCTTGGATTTTCGGGTCTGTCCCGGATGGCCCGAGGGGTGTTTGGGCCAATATTCGATATTGGGCCGATTTTGGTCGATTTTGAAATTTTTAAGATTTTAGGCCAAAAATTGTTTTAAGCCCAATATGATGCAATTAAAATTGCAAAATTTGATTTTAGTTATGAAATATGATTTTATAATTAAAATATGATTTTGTTGATTAAAATATGATTTTATCGACAAAATACGATTTTATTATAAAATAAGATTTTGTAATTAAAATATGATTTTGTGGGTAAATAATTTGATTATTTAAATTTATGCATATTAATTAGATTGATTGCATGTTTGGGATGATCGAGAGCCGTGCCCAACGTGTTAGGTGTATGCTTCAGGTTTTGCGATTTCGATTGTAATATATTGTTGATATCATAAAGTGGGTCTGTTTGTGGCCCGTTCCCACCCCTACAAATTTGTATCCCTTACTTGTCATGGAAATTTAAACGTAAATTACTAGGATTTAGTGGGAGGACAATATGAAGATGGTGGACATGACGATCAAAGATATTGAAGACCGAAGATCTGAAAAACCGGAAGCAATTGTAATAGGATTGCATTGCATATTGCATTTCACCTACGACTGGACCCAGGTCCGTGATTGGCAACCACGGACCGCATAGCTCTCGCGATCGATCATCCCAAAGTTATATATATTTGATATATGTTAGTTGAATCCGCTTTATTTTAAATTGTGATTTAAAATTGCATGAGACCAAATTTTCAAAAATAAAATCCCTCGTTTAAATACGATTTAAAACTGATATCAAGATTAGAAGTTTATTCGATAAACTTAGGGGATTTAAATCTGTTTAAATTATCCCTACCTTCCATCAACAATGGGTGTACGTCGATGCTGCCCGCATACATGGCCCGACTCATATTATTGAGGGGGTCATGTATGCCGGAAAGCTGTCCACGCCATTGACAATTGTTGTGAGTCGGTTGGAACTCCCTTTAACGTTGGCTCATATTATTGGTGACGTTAAGGGGACCGTCCTTCACGACTCAACATTGATGGGTCATCTTGACACATGATAGTAAACGGCGTCATATTATTGGGCCCTTACTGGACGTGAGGTGAATACACGGAGGTTGTACCGGTTGTAATTGGACTCTACCTTTTGAGGGTCATGGTTGGCTGATATTATTCGGGACCATGATCGCTTGATTGGGCTCCGTGTACCCACTAAGGAAACTTGCTTTACCCGATTTCATTAGAGGGTGGTGAAATCGTTAAAATAGTGGGAGGGTAATTCATAAAACTAAATGACCTTGTTTTATGTCTTAGCGTTTTTCATATATAGTTAGTGATGCATGTCTGTTTTTCTTTTCAGTATAAACTGCTTTATAATGTATTCGATCAAAAACCCACTCGCTGCTATATTGGATAGCAACAAGTTCACCGGTCTGAACTACCAATACTGGCTTCGAAACCTCAACATTGTGTTGGCTTCGGAGAAACTTCTCTATACGATAGAGAAGAGCCCTCCGAAGGAAGCCCCTGCCGATATCAGCCCTGAGGAGCTGATTACGCTTCAACGATGGTGGGACGGCGAGCTTAAGACTCGATGCTATGTGATGGCATCGATGTCCAACGAAATGCAACGGCGCTTTGAGAAGACGAAGTATGCTGCTGACATACTTTTTCATCTCAAGGAACTGTATGGGGAGAACTCTCGACATGAGAGGTTCACCGTTGTCAAGGAGCTTATGACGAGCCGCATGCGCGATGGGACTTCGGTCCGCGAGCATGGGGTTCGTATGATTGGGCTCGTTGAAAAGCTGGCTGGCCTTGATATCACACTTCCACACGAGCTGTCTGTGGATGTGCTTCTCCTCTCACTACCCGCTGCATTAGACCCCTTTGTGGTCAACTTCAACATGAACAAGCTGGAAGCCACCCTCGAAGAGGTGGTTAACATGCTGGTCGTGTTTGAGGGAACCATAAAGAAGGACAAGCCCGTCCTCCTTATGGGCTCTTCTTCCTCTGCGAAGAAGGGGCCCAGACGCAAGGGTAAGAAGCGTTCTGCCCCTGCGAAGGAGCAAAAGCCCACTAAGAAGCCAAAGGCAAAGGCTTCCAAGCCAAACAAGTCCGAGGATGTTTGCCACCACTGCCACAAGCCTGGGCACTGGAGGCGGAACTGCAAGGAGTACCTCGAGCAGTTGCGAACTGTAAAAGGTATGTTCTATATCGAAATAAATATGTCTCTTAATTCGACTTCTTGGGTACTTGATACCGGATGTGGATCTCACATCTGTAATGATTTGCAGGTGATGACAAGAAGCCGACGTCTTAGAGAGGGTGAGACCCACTTGAGGTTGGGCAATGGAGCAAGAGTTGCTGCAGTAGATATAGGAGATGTTTATTTATTTCTATCGTCAAATTTTAAGTTGTTATTGAAGGATGTTTTATTTGTTTCCGAATTAATAAAGAACATTATTTCTATTTCTATGATTGATAGTGATGGATATTCTTGTATGTTTGCTAATTCGAGTTGCAATATTTACAAGAATGAATGTTTAATTGGATTGGGGAACGCGAAAACGATCTATACACCTTAAGATTAAAACCAGTTTCAACTCGCGATGTGGAAACACATACAACAAAAATTAAAAGGAAATACGATAGCTTAAACCCAGCACAAATTTGGCACGCTAGGCTAGGTCATATTTCTATAAGAAGGATGAACAAGCTAGTTAGGAGTGACATGTTTGATTTGTCAGACATTAACTCCCTGCCGACTTGTGAGTCTTGTCTCAAGGGAAAGATGACTAAACAACCCTTCAAGGGCAAGCCTGAACGTGCCCAAGGCCTATTGGATTTGATCCATACTGATGTGTGTGGTCCACTTAGTATTGGTACTAAGTACGGTCACACATACTTCATCACCTTTACCGATGATAATTCTAGGTATGGGTACTTGTACTTAATGAAGCACAAGTCTGAATACTTTGAAAGGTTCAAAGAATTCAAGGCTGAAGTAGAAAATCAGTTGGGAAAATGTATTAAAGCACTTCGATCCGATCGAGGTGGTGAATACTTGAGTGCTGAATTTCAAGACTATCTGAAAGAGAATGGGATTCTCGCACAGTGGACCCCTCCGGCCACACCACAGCTCAATGGTGTAGCGGAGCGTCGTAATCAAACTTTGATGGACATGGTTCGATGTATGATGAGCTTCACTGAGCTTCCTACCTCGTTTTGGGGCTATGCGCTCGAAACGGCGATAATGTTGTTGAACAATTTCCACACCAAGGCAGTGGATAAGACTCCATATGAGATATGGATGGGCAAACCACCCAAATACTCATACATGAGGATTTGGGGATGTCCTGCTTACGTGAATCAGACAGTGGGAGATAAGCTGGATACGAGATCCATCTTATGTTACTTCGTTGGGTATCCAAAGAATTCCATTGGATGCTACTTCTACTATCCATGTGAAACAAAAGTGTTTGTTTCTAGAAATGCCACCTTTATAGAAAGGGAATTTCTACTTGATAGAAAGGGAAAAATAGTAGAACTCGAAGAGGTAACCAACTGAAGTACCGAGTGAATCTCCTGCGCCTCCAGAGCCAGTACCAGAAATCGTCGCACCTAAGAGATCCGAAAGGGTTCCTAGGGCTCCTGAAAGATATGGTTTCCTACTTGAAGATGATCAAGGTGATCAAGTTGTTGGATGTGATCCAAGGACTTTCAAGGAGGCAATTTCCGATGCTGATTCTAATTTGTGGCTTGAAGCAATGCAGTCTGAGATTGACTCAATGCATGCGAACCAAGTTTGGACTCTTGTTAATCCTCCCGAAGGAATTGTTCCTATTGGGTGCAAATGGATATACAAGAGGAAACATGGGCCTGACGGTAAGGTATTGACCTACAAGGCACGACTGATCGCAAAAGGTTACACTCAAAGGCAAGGTGTTGACTATGATGAAACTTTTTCACAAGTCGCAATGTTCAAGTCGATTAGAATCTTACTGGCCATAGCCTAATGGTACGATTATTAGATATGGCAAATGGATGTGAAAACTGTGTTCCTTAATGGAAACATTAAAGAAGAGATCTATATGACGCAGCCTGAGGGTTTCACATCTGTGGGAAGTGAGCATAAGGTATGCAAACTTCAGAGATCGATCTACGGTCTCAAACAAGAATCGAGGAGTTGGAACCTGAGATTCATGAAACAATTAAGGAATTTGGTTTCATCAAGAATCCCGAGGAGCCATGTGTATATAAGAAGGTGGTTAAAAGCGCTGTGACATTCCTCGTACTTTATGTTGATGACATTCTACTCATTGGGAATGATGTAGGAATGCTGCAGTCAACTAAAGTCTGGTTGTCTAGTAGATTTTCGATGAAGGACATGGGTGAAGCATCCTATATTCTTGGAATACAGATCTATCGGGATAGATCGAAACGGATGCTCGGACTCACCCAAGCTACCTACATTGATACCATACTTAAGCGGTTCTCTATGGAAGAGTCCAAGAGAGGACACCTACCTATGTGCCACGGGGTCACTCTATCTAAGTCTATGTGTCCGAAGACTGATGAGGAGAAAGAGAGTATGGAACGTGTGCCATATGCCTCGGCACTAGGTAGTATTATGTATGGCATGATCTCAACTAGACCGGATGTCGCATATGCTCTGAGTGTCACGAGCCGCTACCAGGCCAACCCCGGCCAAGTTGAACCAGCTGGAGCATAGTGAACCAGTTGGAACGATAAGATCCAGCTGCAAGCGCTAGAAGAGAAAGATGGACCAGCTGGAACATCAAAAGGGAACCAGCTGGAACATCTAAGTGGACCATCGATGATGATGTCATCGGTGACGACATCACAATCAGCAGGAAGCTACAGTAGAACCAGTCGATGGATAATCCAGACACAAGAGATAAAGCGACATCGTACAGGAAGAAGTATCCAGTCGCAAGTTACTGTTCACCAGCTGTGAGACCTGGATTTGTTAATTGAGATTAATCGTGGGAATTAATCGAATTATAGAGGTTCTGTCGGTTGTTTAGAGATTTTGTTGGTTTAGAATCTCTGTTTGTATGTTTGAATTGTGTTTTCGGGTCTATTTCCCTCCTTAGAGTAATTCTGGAGATTTTCGTAATTTTTGGGTTTAGAGGTTTCTGCTGATAGCAGCTCTGATGACGTCATGCTTTATGTTGGAATTGAAGTCGCTGACGTAAGCTTTGCTGCTGGTAGCTTAGTGCGTATTGTTCTTTGTTTTGGTTGCTGTCGACAGCAGTTGGATTTGGTTTGAAACGACATCATTTAGATTAGTAGAAGCGACGCCGTTTCGCTAGCGAGCATGTATCTACTATTGAGAAGTCTGCCAGCAGGTAGCGTAGGAACCAGTCGTTGGGGAAATTAGCGTGTTTTTGTGATGAGCGTAATACGACATCGTTTTGAGGTGCAAGTGACGTAAGAGTATCTGCTGGTGTTAGAACGTCACTGTAGCTTGCTGCTGATATTTAGCGAGAGCTGCTGCCAGCTATGATGACGTCAGTGGAGCGACGTCGTTTGAGTTAGTTGCAACGCCGCGTTTTGATGTTGCTGCTGGTATCAGCAGGAGGAAGTGCTTTACGTTGTTTTGTGTATTGCTGCTGGATGACCAGCAGTTGGTATTTAGAATCGCGTATCCTAAGCAATTTTACAGATCTTCGGTCTTCCATATCTTGATCGTCATTGTCCACCATCTTCGGATGTCCTCCCACTAAATCTAGTAATTTACATTTAAATCTACTATGACAGATAAGGGATACATTTATCAAGGGGTGGGAACTAGCGAGAGCTGCTGCCAGCTATGATGACGTCAGTGGAGCGACGTCGTTTGAGTTAGTTGCAACGCCGCGTTTTGATGTTGCTGCTGGTATCAGCAGGAGGAAGTGCTTTACGTTGTTTTGTGTATTGCTGCTGGATGACCAGCAGTTGGTATTTAGAATCGCGTATCCTAAGCAATTTTACAGATCTTCGGTCTTCCATATCTTGATCGTCATTGTCCACCATCTTCGGATGTCCTCCCACTAAATCTAGTAATTTACATTTAAATCTACTATGACAGATAAGGGATACATTTATCAAGGGGTGGGAACGGGCCACAAACAGGCCCACTTTAAATGATAATCAAATATTAAAAACCGAAATCAAATAAAACCTATTGCATACACCTAACACATTGGGCACGGCTCTCGATCACCCCAATCATGCAATTAATCTAATTAACATGCATAAAATTAAATAATCTAATTATTTATCGTAAAATCATATTCTAATTACGAAATCGTATTTTATAATAAAATCGTATTTTGCCGAAAAACAAATTTAATCAACAAAATTATATTTTATTACAAAATCATATTTCATAATTAAAATCACATTTTACTAATTTTAATTGTATCAGTATTGGGTTTAAAACAATTTTAGGCCCAAAAACTTAAAATTTCAAAATCGATCAAAACCGGGCCCGGCATCGCATACCAGCCCGAAAACTTCACGGGCTGCCCGGGACAGGCCCGAACTAAACCCTAAAAGAATTCAGACCAGCCGTCACGACATCGCCGGAGACTCGCCGGAGCGGCGGCCGGCCGACGGCGGCGCCGCCACCAACGAAAAATCGCGGCGGCAGCACGCGCAACCAGCAGGCCACGTCGTGCGCAACCACCGCGCGGAGGAAGCGTCCATCGTGCGCTGCGACACGCGACAAGCGCGCACCAAGCAACGGCAGTGGTCGGCCAGAACTACTGCCACCAGAACTCATAGAACCAGAGGAACTCGAATGTGCCTTCTTCTTAAACTGTTTGCCACGTGGATTGAACCTCTGACGATTCGATTGCTGCGACCCCTGAGGAGACTGAAACGATTGCGACACATCTTTCATCTTTTGAAAAGATCACCCCACTGACGGCTGCACCGGAGCCTGTGCCTCCAACAAACTCTCCTCAATATCTACAGCCCGATCCACGGCCTCAGCATAAGTCGCAGGTGAACCAGACAACACCATCCGGAACAAATCAGGCCTCAAACCCTTCAAAAACTTATTCCTCTTAGTCCTTTCCTGGTTAGCTATATCAGGCCTCGTGCTCTAAACAGAGTAAAATAATACAAACACATGCGGAAGCTATCAAAAAGCGGGTAAAATTTTTTGCTTTTGGCCTGACGGTTTAAAACGATATAATTTAAAATAAAACGATACTCAAAATATATATCCCAGTTTATAAAAACAACCAACAGTATAGCATACACCAATCAAAACATGTATCGGACTCCAACTACTGGATACAATAACGAAGCACAGGGCATCCCCCTGGCTAACTGATACATATATATAATATGATATACGCAACTGGGACACGCTAACCACCTCCTGGTGCACCACCAGCTGGGTTATAACCACGACCAGCTGTAAAACCTGGGTTCCCTGAAAACAACACAAACAAGGAAACACACCAAGCCCCAGAGGGACATAGGGTCAAACCCCAGTACGGAGAGCAACAGATATAGCTAAAAGAATGCATAAGATAAAATGCAGATGCAATGCATGAGACACCGGATAACAACGGAAGGCTCAACCAACAAGGGAGATAAGGAACTCAAACACAGCTCCAAGAATCTGCAACAACAGTGGCCACGGGGTGTGTTCACAGTGTGGTAATGAGCCACTTTCCGTGATACAACACCCGTATACCAGATGCATCAAACAACTCAACCTGCCGTTGCCTCGCCCATGAACTGTGGTAGTTAACCACTCGGCGCATGGTGGCTAATGATCCCAGCAGGGAGATGAGAGTGCGGTATTGCCGCTTGCCCTCGCATCCTGGTAAGAATCAACAACAGCAATAAAAGATACAAGGCTGCAAAATACGATACACAATGGATCTGAAATATGCGTGAACAAATGCGTGTATGCAATTCACATGAAACAGCTAGCATAAACACCAATGCTCAGCAAGCAATACATAGAGAGGTTCACCTAAACATCCCAGCAGCCACGAATAATATCTCACGCCATTTCCAAGCTACATCAAGCTCAGATTCGTACCTTATACTTTTGCGCAACAATTACCACAAAACAGGCCCGAGAGATCTGGATAGCAACCTGCTAAATACACAACACACAGATCTCAAAAGCTGCACAGAAACTCACGGCCAATTACAGAAGCCCACGGCTGGGAGCCACGCTCAACCAACTCAATTACTACCAAAACAACTTACTGGAAGCTTAAACCAAGGCTAGGAACAAGATCTAATCACAAGGGAACGAAGTTCTACCTGCACTACAAAATGGACAAATGGGCAGCAACTTCGCGTTCCTCAACTAGCCAACCACAGCGTCCAAAAGTGATATGGAATGATAGAGCTTCGCAAGAGGAGTCCAACGCTACCTCGAACGTACCAAACAACGGCCGGAAACGATGGGAATTGCTGGAGAAAAGCTACTGTGAACAGTAACCTAGGGTTCGAAGCGAAGAACACAATCGGGGAAAATATTCTAAGTATGGAATCTGGTGCGCGAAATCGAAGACCAAATCTATCTTAAATACATCTCGCAAAAGCTAGTTAAAAAAATCCACCGACTAAACCAGCAGGTATACTACAAAAAAATACAACCAGTATACGCAAAGAAACAAGCTGCTGAATTCTCAAACAACGCAAATCAAAACGATGTCGCAGCGACATAACAAAACGACGTCGCGCCGCACACGTCATTAAATCTGTCACCAGCTGGTCACTTAAAACCATCGGCTGGTTCTCAAATCCAAAAGCTGGATTATCTAACATTCAAAAGCTGATACCAGAAGTTGCATCAAAACGATGCGTTCCAACTTAATAAAATGGCGTCGCATAACCTACGTCATCCAGTCGCTAGCTCTCGCGCACTACCAGCTGCAAGCTACAGTAGCGAACAAATCTCTCGCAGCTGGACAACCAGCCGCAACATCCAAATGACGATGTTTCCTTCTCGTGCTACAGTGATGTTGACCCGCGTTGACATCTGCTTCGACTGAACAACCAGCAGGTACTCACACACGTGATCAGATCTCACACTAGCGCTACACCAAAACGAAGTCGCTCCAACTTATCGAAACGCTGTCGTTTTGCCCTCAACGAACAAAAGTAAAGCAACGACTGGATACAACACGCTACTAGCTCTCAACACACCCAGATTTCACTAAAACGACCAGATTTTACCCAAAAACCAGAAATACGAAGACTTCCAGAATTGTTCCAAATGCTATTTCAGACCCGAAAATGCAAACCAAACTTACAAACAGAGATCTAAACCACCAGAAATCTCTAAAAACCGAAACATTCCAACAAATAAATCTCTTATTCAATTCAGGTCTCACATTTCTCCCCCACTAAAAAGGATTTCGTCCCCGAAATCAAAGAATAATTCGGAACAACAACACAGCAACAGCATGATACAAACAGAACTCGCCCAACACAAGGCCAAGAGTTCAAGATAACTGAGCAAACATATAACAACAACTAGGGAAGAAATACAACCAAAATCTACAAACTACTGGAAATTTAGCTCAACACCTACTCAAACAGATGCGGCCACTCGCGCTGCATCTTTTCTTCAAGCTCCCAAGTAGCTTCTTCCCTTCCATGTTTGCTCCACTGCACCATTACCAACGAAATGGTTTTATTCCTCAACTGTTTCTCTTTTCTGCCAAGGATCTTCAAGGGATATTCTTGATAACTCAACGACTGATCTAGCTCTACCTCGTCAGTTCCAAGCACATGAGACGGATCTGGCTCATACTTCCTCAACATGGAAACATGAAAGACGTCATGAATATAAGACAACTCTAGCGGCAACAACAGCCGATACGCTAAAGGGCCAATCCTCTCAACAATCTCATACGGTCTAACGTAACGAGGGGCTAACTTTCCCTTGCGTCCAAAGCGCATACTGCGAAACGGAGAACCTTGAGAAATACACGATCACCAATCTGAAATTCAAAAGGTCGAAGCCTCTTATTCGCATAACTGGCTTGGCGATCTTGGGCAGCTTTCATCCGTTGTCTAATAAGATCCACATGATTTTTCATTTGCTGCACAAAGTCAGGGGCAGATAGCTGCTTCTCCCCCACTTCTTCCCAACACACCGGCGATCTGCACTTTCTGCCATACAAAGCCTCAAAAGGCGCCATACCAATAGTCACTTGGTAGCTGTTATTGTACGAAAACTCAACCAAAGACAACGCGTCTTGCTAGCTACCTCCGAAATCCAACACAACAGCACGCAACATATCCTCCAACGTCTGGATAGTTCTCTCAGATTGGCCATCTGTCTGGGGGTGATACGCGGTGCTCATAGCCAATCTGGTACCCAAAGCTGTTTGCAAACTCTTCCAAAACCTATAAGTAAACCTCGGATCTTGGTCGGAAACGATCGAAACGGGCACACCATGCAGTCTAACAACAAAATCTACGTACATCTTCGCCATCTTCTTCAACGAGAAGGTCATTACATAGGGAATAAAATGTGCAGACTTCGACAGACGGTCTATAACCACCCAAATAGCATCGCATCCTCTGCTAGAACGATGCAGATGCGTCACAAAATCCATAGCAATGTGCTCCCAATTCCATTGGGGCACTTCCAAACTCTGCAACAGACCACCAGGTCTCATCCTTTCGGCTTTAAAAATCTGACAATTCAAACAACGAGCAACAAAACCAGCAACGTCGCTCTTTAGGTCAGCCCACCAAAAGTGCGGCTTCAAAGCATGGTACATCTTTCGTGCACCAGGATGAACACTATGTCTGCTACAGTGCGCTTCCTGAAGGATCTCCTCCTTCAAATCAATCAAATTGGGCACAACCAACCTGCCCCGGAAACGCAAACAACCATCGGAAGAGACATAATAATCCTCAAGTTCGCCAGCCCTGACCTTCAACTTCAACTCGTGGATAGACGGATCAGTCCTTTGAGCTGCTCGAATGGTAGAAACCATCTGTGGCTCCACTTGGAAAGAATAAACCACCACACAATCCTCAGCCGGGTAAAATCTCCAACCTGTAGTGTTAAGATGCTCCTGATCCTTAGAGACGTACAACGACGCAAGCATCTCACTAGCCTTCCTGCTCAAAGCATCGGCCACCACGTTTGACTTTCCAGGCTGGTACTTAATCTCACAATCGAAATCCTTTAGCAGCTCCATCCACCGACTCTGTCTCATGTTCAGGACAGGCTGCGAAAACAGATACTGCAAACTCTTGTGGTCGGAGTACACCACAAACTGCTCGCCGTACAGGTAGTGACGCCAGATCTTCAACGCAAAGACCACCGCTGCTAACTCCAAATCATGGACGGGGTAACAAGTCTCATGCGGTTTAAACTGCCGCGAGGCATACGCAATGACTCGACCATTTTTCATCAACACACAACCCAATCCATTGAGCGAAACGTCAGAAAAAACAACAAAACCACCTGAACCGGACGGCAGAGCCAACAAAGGTGCAGTAGTCAACTTTTCCTTGAGCAGTTGAAAATCATTCTCGCACTGCTCAGTCTATACAAATATCTTGTCCTTCTGCGTCAGTTGAGTCATCGGCTTTGCTATACTTGAGAATCCTCAATGAAGCGAAGATAATAGCCAGCCAGACCCAAGAAACTGCGAGTCTCGGAAACATTCCTGGGACGCTCCCAGTTCAGAACGGCATCAACCTTGCTAGGATCCACCGAAATCCCCTCGGCTGAAATCACATGTCCCAAGAATACGACGCGATCCAACCCGAACTCACACTTGGAAAACTTTGCATACAATTGCTGGTCTCTCAGCGTCTGAAGGACAATACGCAAATGCTCCTTGTGCTCCAAAGGAGTCTTCGAATAGACTATGATGTCATCGATGAACACGATCACAAACTGATCGATAAACTCGCGGAAAACTCGGTTCATCAAATCCATAAAAACTGCAGAGGCATTGGTCAAACCAAACGGCATCACTAAAAACTCAAAGTGTCCGTACCTCGTACGAAACGTAGTCTTCGCGACATCCTGATCTCTCACTCTCAGCTGATGGTACCCGGAACGTAGATCAATCTTTGAATACACCGCAAAACCTTGCAACTGATCAAACAGATCATCGATTCTCGGCAACGGGTACTTGTTCTTCACAGTGGCTTTATTCAACTGGAGAAAATCAATGTACATCCGCATTGAGCCATCCTTTTCTTCCACAAACAGTATGGGCGCTCCCCACGGTGACATACTAGGACGAATAAAACCTTCTCCAGCAAATCATCTAACTGCAACTTGAGTTCCCTCAACTCCGCAGGCACCAGACGATATGGAGCACGCGAAATCGGAGCTGTGCCAGGCACCAGCTCTATGCTGAAGTCGATCTCCCGCCTCGGAGGAAAACCAGGAATCTCCT
>KV019059.1:410739-427308 GCA_001598015.1 Dorcoceras hygrometricum | reverse complement strand
CAAAAACGACGGGTCATCAACCCTTCTCGCTACAAAACCTGCCACAACGCTAAGCGCCCAGATCTCAGATTTCTCACAAACCCGAGCAGATCTCTCAAACCAGATTTCTCATTAAAATCTCGAAAATACCAAAATTTCCAGATTTGTTCAAAATGCGATTTCCGACCCGAAAATACAAACTAAACTTCCAAACAGGGATCTGAATCACAAGAAATCTCCAAAAACTGATTAATTCCAACAAATTAATCTTAATTACATTTCAGGTCTCACAAGTTAGGTCACGTGGGTCCAAACAGGGAGTGATTTGGTCAAGGAGTGAATTAATTATGAATTTTATGGTTAGCACGTGTCCTGGCTTATCGTCTATGCGTGACAGTAGAGTTGTCGGGGTCAGTTAGGTCGCTCTATGTGGTTTATGTGGTCAAGGTTGATTCCAAGAGATATATATTTGAGTAAGGGTCATGCAGGTCCAAATGGGGAGCGATTTGGTCAAGTAACGAATTAGTTAGGAGTTTTTTGGATAGAACATGTCCTGGTTGCAGTCTACGACGGGCAGTAGGGTTGCAGACATAGGTTTGATCGTGTTGATGGTCCCGGAAATAGGATCACTAAGCAAATAGGAGTTCAGAAGGGGGGGGTTGAATGAACTCCTTCGATTTTTCTATTTCAAAGTTCTTTTAAAATGTTTGGATCTCAGTTTTATGCAAACTTTTCAGCCAACAAAATATGTGCGGAAATAGGCCGATTGGTTTGTGAACAATGAACAATGCGTAAACACAAAATAAATGCGTAAGTAAGAGATTGAGTCGAGAGTTTGTTTCTGGAAGTTCGGATATCAATATCCTACGTCTCCCCTTCTTCCTCCTCGGAAGGTAGCACTAAAAGACTTTTATGTGAGTAGCCTTTCTACAAACACCCGATCCCGTAACCCGCAGCTACGAGAACTCCTAGCGCTTTACAAACTTCACGCAGACTTCGCTGCTGGTTTTTACAATGCTTTGAACGTTTTTCGAACATCTTAAAAGACAGTTCATTTACAGACTCAATGAATATATCAATGAAAACACGAATCTAGAGATTGTAAATATCTTCTGGTATCAACAAAGAACAACCAGAAGATTGACTCGAATGTTTTTCTAATGAAGATCAAAACGATAAGTTCTTCGAGTCTGAGCTTTTTGAAGATATCAATGAAGTGAAAGCTCTGTTTGAATTTTGGCAGCGTTACAGCAATAGATAATAAGCGAAGTGTATATTCTTCAACGCCGCTGCTGATATTTATAGGCTTCGATTGCAACGGTCATATTAATTCTCCAAAGGAAAATGAATCCCGTTTGAATTACTGCCAAAATCGTACACCGTAAATCCTGCTCCACTGCAAGGTCAAACGCTCATCCACAGAGCCAATTTGTCTTCATTCCATTCCTAAAACCTGTTATGCAACAGTATATGATTTTCAAAAGCGAAACTGATGCATAACTCAAAATTAGTCAAAGACAGTGACGCCACTCTCCCTGTCTTTTATAACATGAGCTCAAATCAATTTTTTTTTTTTAAAAAAATCACAATTTTGCATGAGCTGAAAATCCGCAAAACAGAACAATTTAAAATACAAATCAGAGCATCGAAATATTTCAAATAACAAGTGCTACTGAGTTGCTTAAATCTATGAAGACCCAGTACAGAGAACATCTCAGATTTTTCCTTCTTCTATCTCGCCCCATGTGCTTGTCACTGAGCCTCGCTCCAAGTGATCTTACAGCACAACGAAAATAGAAGCTTGGCATCTGCCCGAGACTCGCGCATCTCGACAGTTCATCAAGCAAAAAACCGGTTCTATATAAAAAAATAGATCTGGCCTTCATACACAAGCTTCTCAAAAATATTTAAAACATTAAAAACATAGCACATGTGTTTTAAAATCAGTGCTCGTTCAAGAACAAACCTGCTCTGATACGACTTGTCGAACATCCGCTAGTCCTTGAAAAATAGAAGCATTCTGAGTGAGGACATTTTTGCGAAATTCATTGAAGCGAATAGTGTGGACATCATCGAGAGTGCGGACTTCTTGTCGTGCTCCCTGAGATAAATTTCTAAATATATCTGCTTGATCCCTCAGGGAGTCACACACGCTCTGCTCGATTTTGTGCATCCTGGATGAAATTTCACTCTGAAATGCAAACATCTGTTCTGAAAGAGCAGCTTGGAAATCGGCAAAAGCAGCAGAGAGATCTGGAGAAATAGTAGGTCGAGAAGACGCAGTCGCATCAATATCTGTCTGATCAAAGCGCAAAGAAGAAGAACTCTCAGGAGAGATAGGAGAAGACGGACGCTGATCCAAAGAGAGCTGTACACTCGGAACAACTGACTGAGCAATCTGTACACTGCGAAAAGCTGTTCGATCCAAAGCTATAGAAGAGAGAAAATCTTAAATATCTGCTGTAGATAAACTGCTAAACAAACTGTACTGAATGTGAATTGTGCAAAACTGAGACAAACGAAGAGAAAAACTGTCGGCTGGCGAGAGGCAAAACAAGAATCGGTCTCAACAATCTCCAAAGCTCTACAGAAGTTGATGGAGCCAACTGGTAATAATCTTCGAGAAGCACAAAAATCAGTTACCTCCAAACAAACATCCGCCCATCTCTTCTTCATCAGCCTAAAAAATACACTCATTGAAGGTAGAGTGTCATCAAATTGCCGCTGACGGGGAACTTCAGTAGAAATAACCTTCCGGGGAATTTTAACCCACTTATCAGCACAAAGCTCCACCGTCCACAATCCATCAACCAAAATAATTTTCCTAATCCAGCACAACGATCGAGTATTTGAGTTGGTTCTGGCAATTACAGTGCCTCGATCGCGTGGGCTCCCTTCAATAATTTTAGAGCAGCAGGGCTTGTTCCAGATAAGATTATGAGCTCGCGCCTCCTTCGCCAACTCCTCCAAGAAAGAAAGATAGAGGTCCGAAAGCAGCTCAATTACTTGAATATCAACAGCCGAAGAGCCTTGGCCAGGAACAAAGTTAGCCCTCCATGCTTCCAAGAACTTCCACACCAAAACTGTTCTATACTTGAGCAGAATATAAAATTTTTGCTGAATGGCTTCCTGAGGAGACTTTGTTTCTCCCCAGGACAGAACTTGCTCTTCCTTTCTATACATTTCCTCAAAATTGATAGTAGCCAGTTTCTTCAGGCTAAAAGAATGAAAGAATGAAGCGACCTCATCAATTACCTGTGCTCGCAAACTCACAAGCAATTCGATATCTGCACAAATCAAAGAATAGATCTCTACAGCAGGATTGCCCTTAACAGGGTCTTTTTCCACCAAAACTTCTTTCCCTTTATCTCCAGCAGGGATGCGAGGAAGACTCTTCAGAAACCAGGTCCAATTAGAAACGCCTGGAATTTTTATTGATTTGCCCATCGTAATCTTAGTAACCTCCATGCATGTAGAGGGCAGAGGAATATCAACTGGAATCGTCAAGAGTATATCATCCAGCGACATTTGCTCATCAGCACTGAGCGTATCTTCTGCAGCAGAGATTGGGGCCACAAATTCCTCGACCTGCTGAACTCCAACAGCAGGGGCAACATCCACAGTTGCTAAGTCTTCATCAGTGTCACTCGTAGTGACCACTGGACGCTCTGCCTCCATTGCTTAACGAGATCATCGTAAGCAGCATGTCTCTTCTTCGAGACAGCCTTTTTCTTTGCTGCCCCAGTAACCTCTTCAGCACCATCTCGATCATTGATGGAGACAAACCGAAGCACAGTCTTCTTAGTGAGGACCTTGGACGCTGGGAACTCTGAGGACTCACCCAACTCCAAAGAAGGAAAAGTCGCCAACAACAGACTAATTTGAATGGCAAAGCCCTTGGCTTGCTTGGACCCCGCAGAAACCATATTCTTCAAGATACTGAACAGAAGCTTAGCCCAGTTCATCTTAATCCTGCAAACAACCACCGTTATCAAGGAAAACTTCTCAACCGTAATGGCGTTGAAGGACCCGGCTTTCACAGAAATTGCATTAGCCATAATATCACAGAGAAGGCGAAAGGGCATTTTCATTTGGTTCTTCCTTCCTGATAAACTGATTGGCTCACCAGACAGAGAGACGATGCTCCGAGCATCGAAAATCGCATCCTTAGGCATTTCAGAGAGATCCCCCAAACCATCAACCGACAACTCAAAAGACTCTGCAAACAGCTCCTCAGAAATTTCCACTAACTGACCACCCACGGTACTGATAATCACCCCATTGCTAACAGATGCGTTCTCAAAGAGATCAACCAAAGCATCTTCATAAACTACTACAGGGCATCCCAGAAAACCTCTAAGGCCGGAGGCCATAAGAGCTTCAAACATTGACACCATATCGTGGTCATCCATGCCGAGAACGGATTCAAAATCCACATGCTGAGCATTTGAGTATAAAGAGGAAGCCATTTCGAATGTAGACAGTCGAAGAAAATGCCTGTAAAATCTTTGCAGAGGAAAATATGCGCAAGAGAAATACGATTGAAAGCAAATTTGCAAGGTAAGAGAAGATAAACAGTCATGCGGTAAATAAGTAAAGAATGCAAAGAGTTTTTGGAGAGAGAAGATGTTGATGTGACTGTTTGCATGGGAAGACACGTGTCAACCATCCGTTAGCGTGCACTGTTTTGAAAAAGATTTGAAAATTTTCAAAAAGTTTTGATCGTACGGTGAAAATCATTTTCCAAAATTTTAATCAAAGAAAATACAGAAATAGATAACTTTGCGCCAAAGGTAAATAGTCACATCTGCTGATACAGTAAGTGTAAAAACACTATTGCTGATTCGATATTGCGCTGAGGGTGGCAAGTGCTGATAACTTATAAGCACCAGCAGTATACACGCAACTGCTGATTATGTCCAGCAGCAACATGTTCTGCTGACGTCACGCTTATTAAATCAGCACCTGATTCCCCCTACGACTAATATACTCCAAACGCAGGAAATGCTTATTTCAGCAGGTAGGCTAGTCGTTCCCCCTGAATAACAAACCTGCTGCTGATTTAAGCAATGGCTTAGTCACATCTGCTAGATACAGTAAGTGTAAAAACACTATTGCTGATTCGATATTGCGCTGAGGGTGGCAAGTGCTGATAACTTATAAGCACCAGCAGTATACACGCAACTGCTGATTATGTCCAGCAGCAACATGTTCTGCTGACGTCACGCTTATTAAATCAGCACCTGATTCCCCCTACGACTAATATACTCCAAACGCAGGAAATGCTTATTTCAGCAGGTAGGCTAGTCGTTCCCCCTGAATAACAAACCTGCTGCTGATTTAAGCAATGGCTTATCAACCTGTAAAATCGTTAGTACACAACCAATTAAGGCAAATCAAGAAGACCTAAAGAGTTTCTAAAATAAGAAAACTTAGCGTCCGGCAGAGGCTTTGTGAAAATATCAGCTACTTGCTGCTCAGTTGACACATACTCCAGCCGAACGTCCTTCTTTAGCACGTGGTCTCTTATGAAGTGATGCCTTATATCGATGTGCTTGGTTCGTGAATGCAGCACAGGGTTCTGAGTGATTGCAATAGCACTTGTGTTGTCACAGAGAATAGGAGCTTCAGAAGCATCAATGTCCTACATCTCCCCTTCTTCCACCTCGGAAGGATCCACTACTAGAAGATTTGATCTTACAACTCCGTGTACAGACCCAATCCCACAACCAGCAGCTGTGAGAACTCCTAGACTCCTCAAATGCACAACAGCCTCAACTGTGTGACTGACTACATACACATGAGTTTTACGTCTTCGTGCTTGGACGGGAACTGTGAAACGATTTCGAGATCCATTCACAAATAGATGTGAATGAATCTCGGTGTGTGAGATTGATACATTGAAACGCTCAACTCTCTGTTTTTCTCACACACTAGGGATATGCTCTAACAAGCTAATCTAGACTCAGCAAATCGACTCTCGTGAAAGCTCCTATCTAATGGCGGTCGATTGCTTTGTCTATCTGTTCATTTTTCCCTCTGTTGGTGCACTGTATATTCAATGTATTTCTGCCACAGTATTGTAGATGCACCAACGTCTCTCTCTGTCGAACAACATCTTCTTCAATGGCGTCGCCTCGAATATATAGCCTGTATTTGAAATATGGCCGTTAGATAGATTCCAAATCTGTTTAGCGCTTCATATGGCTAAATTGTCTTCTTTCCATTCCTAAAACCTGTACACTTAAGTGGAATTGTTAGAAACACAATAACAGGTTTTGTGTAATTCAAAACTTAATTAGGATCTGTCAAAACAGATCCATCACAACTTATCGAAACATTGTCGTTTTTCCCTCAACGAACAAAAGTAAAGCAACGACTGGATACAACACGCTACCAGCTCTCAACACACCCACATTTCACTAAAACGACCAGCTTTTACCCAAAAACCAGAAATACGAAGACTTCCAGAATTGTTCAAATGCTATTTCAGACCCGAAAATGCAAACCAAACTTACAAACAGAGATCTAAACCAACAGAAATCTCTAAAAACCAAAACATTCCAACAAATAAATCTCCTATACAATTCAGGTCTCACAAGCTACATGGGGCACATACATCAAGAGCGATGAGAACTGTCTGGCATACTCGGCCACCTTCATATTCCCCTGCTTCAAGTTGTCAAACTCTCGTTCACGACTGTTGTAGTAGGACTCTGGGGTATACTCCTGTCGGAACGCTGCTCAGAAGCTCTCCCAAGTAATCACAGCCCCACTCTTTCGCAAGATATGGGAAGTACCTCTCCACCAGCGCTGCGCGTTATCTCTCAACTGCAACACCGCCAGCTTCAACCTCTTCTCGGGGACGTACTCCAAGGTATCAAACAATTCTTCCATCTGAACTAGCCAACCTTCGGCCATCAAATCTCCCTCAGCGCCCGCGAACGTAGGGGGATTCGTTTGCTGAAACCTCGCTAGAACTAACTCCATCTCGCCAATCTGTCTCGTCACATCCTCTACCTCTGCCTGTCTCTCTCGACGACGCAAAGGGATAGTCTGCTGAATATCCTCATCACTATCCGAGGCCCTAGACTCCTCAGCGAAACATCTAGCAGTCCTACCTCAACCTCTCCTCGGCGGCATATAATCAAATCTCAAGGTAAGGGCTAACAGCAGATAAATCATAGAGACATGTAAAATAATCACATAAGCCACAGAGTCAATCAAAATAAAATCCAAACTCTGTGCCTAGACTCGAGTGTGATCAAAGGAAAACGAGCTTATCTCAGTTTAAGCTCTGATACCAAAAGTGTCAGGCCCCATGCTAATTAACAAGGATTAATAGCACAATTAAGCACATAAACGCGGAAGCATAAAATAGGGCTAAAAATTTTCGAAATAAAGTTGGGCCTGGACCAAATCATATCTTCAAAATAGTCATAATCACAATACGAGTTAAATCAAAACTCATACAACGACAGGTAATCATAAATCAAATCAACAACGATCTCCAAAATACATATAACCTCAGGGCATCCTCTGGATCCTTACATAATAATAATAACTGGGACTCAGAAAAGGGGATCGACCAGCTGGGGTTCCAGTCTGTCCAGCTTGGTTACCTGAAGATCCTTCAAATGGGCAACGTAGACCCAAAAAACACAAAAGCAGGAAAAAGAATACGAGGTCAAGCCTCAGTACGAATGAGCACTAATATAACAGCAAATCATAAACATGCAGTATTCTAAGTCATGAATGCATGTGGCTGTCAAAGAACATCGGTCATCAAGGCCTGCTAATCAGCTGGTATTAATCTCAATCGAGCCTCTATACCCACACAGTGTATCAACCGGGGAAATCGTCGGTCCGTGATCATCAGGCCCGTCAGCCATCACAGCTTGGTGGTTTTCAGACACAACCAATCAGTTGGTCACCAATAAGATGATAGCGTTGAACCTTTCAGGCACGACACATCTGTCTGCCGGTCACAACGTGGCTCTATCTCAGGTTCTCAATCGATCAATGGCTCCAATATGTATGCATGAATGCCATGAAATTCAAATCTGATTTCAACATGCATAAATTTTTGTAAACAGAGCATATCAATTCAATCAAGCTGTCAAGAAATCACAGAATTCACATAGCACAGATTTCATGCCTCAAATACTAGCACGCTATGTCTCAGCTGTTAACAAAAGCTCAACTCGTACCTTCAATTCTCAAATTCTAGCTCAACAGATCTTACTCAGGCACGGCAGCTTCAATTGCTCAAACTGCTTCCTCACTGGTCACGGGACACACAACAGGAGGGGCTGTCTGGGAGCTAAATCCAAAAGCTCAAGAGAGCTGAAGAACTCTCGGGTCTAACTTGCGAAAACGTTCGAGCAACACTGCTACTTCGAGTTCCCTCTACAACGTCGACTCAAGCCACCTAACTGGTATCAATCAAAAGAGCTACTCAAGACGAGCTCAGCGCCACCAATCTCGCTCCAAACAACGGCGGAAATCAATGGTAATTTATCGGAGAAGTGTTCGAATGAATAGTAACTATCAAGGGTTTACTGGAGAAAACGATGAGGAAATGTCAGGTTCAAAATACGCTAAGTGTTGAGCAGCACTTGGTATATAAATCCTCAAATCACTACTGTTCTAAGCTATTCAGATCTCTGCTTATACTAAGGCAAAGCCCTCTCAAAGCTTACTCCAACTTTCGCCCTCAACTGGCTATGCTGATATGGTTCAGGTGTCTAAACGAGTTACTAACTCCACAGCAAACGACGTCGCACCAACTAATCAAAACGACGTAACATAGCTTCCACAGTTGAAACAGATCTCTCTCCCTCGCTAGCAACATCTGAACAGATCTCTCTCTCCAGAGACATCTGAATAGCGCTAACAACCAGCGGTCAACTCAGCTGTGTTGACCAACACGCAACAGCTTCTCACGTCCGCGTGCTAACTCTAACAGATTCCTCTCGCTACACAGTAACGTTGACTAGCATTGACATCTGAATGCTTACGCAACTCACTGCTGTCTTCTTTGCTAATCCAAACGACGACACTGATTAACTCTATGTCAAATCTGACACCCAGAAATCACAATTCCATGACAAATCTTAATTCAAAATCTGATTAGCCACTATATCTTACTTAACAGATTTCTAGTCCTCACACTCTCCCCCACCAGAAATCGATTTCGTCCTCGAAATCAGTTAAGTCATCAAATCAAAATCACAACAGCAAGATAGCTTAGTCACGACAGAGTATACTAGACACAATTCCTAATATACTCAAGCCATCAATACTAAACAGAATCTCAATTCAGCAGCAAAATCACTTAAATCACGAAATCAATCAAGCTAGAAGGAGAATCTCAATTCAGCAGCAAAATCACTTAAATCACGAAATCAATCATGCTAGAAGGTTACCTGGATCGCTACTGTCATAGCTCAAACAGATGAGGCCGCTCTTGCCTCATATTTTCCTCAACTTCCCAGGTAGCTTCTTCACGCCCATGCTTGCTCCATTGGACCATCACCAACGGTATAACCTTATTCCTCAGCTGCTTCTTCTTCCTATCCAGAATCTGCACAGGATATTCAACATAGCTCAGGGTCTGGTCCAGCTCTACTTCATCAGTCCTCAGCACATGGGATGTATCTGGCTCATATTTTCTCAACATTGACACATGAAACATATCATGCATCGCTGCTAACTCATCAGGCAGCTTCAATCTATAAGCCAAATGTCCAGTCCGCTCAACAATCTCAAAGGGACAAACGACTCTAGGAGCTAACTTGCCCTTAAATCTAAACCTCATAACAATCTTCAAAGGAGAAATCTTGAGAAATACCCGATCTCCAACCTCAAAATTCCAATGGTCTGCGTCGCTTATTAGCATAGCTAGCATAACGGTCTTGTGCAGCTTTCATCCTACTCCGAATCAAATCAATCTGATCTTTCATATGTTGCACAAACTCAGGAGTAGAAAGCTGTTTCTCACCAATCTCTTCCCAGAAAATTGGTGATCTACACTTTCGACCATACAATGCTTCAAACGGAGCCATTCCAATAGTCGCTTGGTAGCTGTTGTTATATGAAAACTCAACTAAGGACAAAGAATCCTGCCAGCCTCCACTGAAATCCATCACAACTGCACGCAGCATATCTTCTAAAGTCTGAATGGTCCTCTCAGATTGGCCATCTGTCTGGGGGTGGTACGCCGTACTCATAGCCAATCTCGAACCCATCACTGCTTGCAAAGTCTTCCAAAATCGAGAGGTGAATCTCAGATCTCTATCTGACACTATCGAAACAGGCACTCCATACAATATAACCACATGGTTGACATACAACTTCGCCATTTTCTTCATCGAACACCTCACATCATAAGGAATAAAATGGGCTGACTTCGAAAATCTATCAATTACCACCATAATCGCATCGCATCCCCTACTCTATCGAGGTAGATGAGTCACAAAATCCATGGCGATGTGCTCCCAATTACATTGAGGAACTTCTAAACTCTGCAACAATCCACCAGGTCTCATCCTCTCGGCCTTGACCTGCTGGCAATTCAAACATCGAGCAACAAAAGCAGAAATGTCGCTCTTCATGCCTTCCCACCAGTAGTGAGACTTCAAAGCATGATACATATTCTTCTCCCCCGGATGCATGCTATATCGAATGCAATGCGCTTCATTCAGAATAGTCTCTTTCAAATTAATCAATTTCGGACCACTAATCTACCACGAAATCTCAAACACCCATCAGAAGCAACAGAGAAATCTTCAGACTGACCATTCCGGGCCTTAATCCTCAACACATGGATATACAGATCAGTCCTATGCGCCTCTCTGATGCTGCACGATCTGTGGTTCAACCTGAATCGAAGAAACTATGAAATACTGATCACTCGGCCGGAATCGCCAACCAGAAGTACTCAATTGCTCGTGGACTCTCGAGATACTCAAGGATGTTAGCATCGAAGGCTGGGCTTTCCTACTCAAATATCGGCTACCATGTTCATCCGCCCAGGCTGATACTGAATCTCACAATCAAAATCCTTAAGCAACTCTATCCAACGACGTTGCCTCATATTCAGATCCGACTGGGTGAAGATATACTTGAAACTCTTGTGGTCGGTGTACACCACAAACTCCTCACCATACAGATAGTGTTGCCATATCTTCAATGCAAACACAATCGCAGCCAACTATAAATCATGAACGGGGTATCTCGTCTCATGAGACTTCAACTGTCGAGACTCATACGCAATCACGTACCCGTTCTGCATCAGAACACACACTAAACCACTCAGAGAAGCATCGGAGCACACCACAAAACCTCCAGAACCCGAAGGCAAGGACAAAACAGGAGCAGTAGTCAACTTTTCCTTCAGCGTCTGAAAAGTCGACTCGCACTCATCAGTCCAAACAAACTTCCTATCCTTTTGGGTCAACTGAGTCATCGGCCTGACTATCGAAGAAAACTTCTCAATGAAACGCCTATAATAGCCAGCCAATCCCAAGAAACTATGGATCAATGAAACATTTCTAGGTCGCTCCCAGTTAAGAACTGCTTCGACCTTACTAGGATCCACAGAAATCCCTTGCGCTGAAATCACATGACCCAAGAAGATAACTCTGTCTAGCCAAAATTCACACTTGCTGAACTTGGCATACAATTGTGAGTCTCTCAGTCTCTGCAACACTAGCCTCAAGTGCTCTTTATGCTCTCTGAAACTCCTCGGATACACCAAGATGTCATCTATGAAGACAATCACGAATCGATCGATATACTCGCTAAAGACGCGATTCATCAAATCCATGAACCCAACAGGAGCATTCGTCAATCCAAACGGCATCATAAGAAACTCATAATGCCCGTATCTTGTTCGAAAAGCTGTTTTCGCTAGATCAGCATCTCTAATCCGCAATTGGTGATAGACAGAGCACAAATCAATCTTCGCGTACACGACCGATCCTTGTAACTGATCGAATAAGTCATCAATCCTCGGCAACAGATACTTGTTCTTCACTGTCGCTTTGTTCAACTGGCAAAAATCAACGTACATCCTAATAGATCCATCTTTATTCTTCAACAAACAGAATCAGAGCTCCCCAATGCGACATACTCGGTCGAATGAAGCCTTTCTCAAGAAGATCTCTCAACTGATCCTTGAGTTCTTTCAACTCTGCTGGCGCCAACCGATACGAAGCTCTAGAAACGGGGCTGTACCATGCACCAACTCTATACTGAAGTCAATCTCTCGCCTCGGAGGGAATACAGGAATCTCGTCTGGAAACACATCAGGGAACTCTTGAGCAATCGGAACATCGCTCAACTCCACTCTCGTGCATGAATATGTTGGTGGTTTCGAACTTGATTGATTTGAAAGAGACTATTCTGAATGAAGCGCATTGCAGTCGATATAGCGTTCATCCGGGGGAGAAGAAGATGTACCATGCTTTGAAGTCTCACTAATGGTGGGAAGGCATGAAGAGCGACATTTCTGGTTTTATTGCTCGATGTTTGAATTGCCAGCAGGTCAAGGCTGAGAGGATGAGACCTGGTGGATTATTGCAGAGTTTAGAAGTACCCCAATGGAATTGGGAGCATATCGCCATGGATTTTGTGATGCATTTACCTCGATGGAGTAGGGGATGCAATGCGATTTGGGTGGTGATTGATAGACTCTCGAAGTCAGCCCATTTCATTCCCTATGATGTGAATTGTTCCATGAATAAGATGGAGAAGTTGTATGTCGACCATGTGGTTAGATTACATGGAATGCCTGTAGTGATAGTGTTAGATAGAGATCCGAGATTCACCTCTCGATTTTGGAAGAGTTTGCAAGAAGCTATGGGTTCAATATTGGCTATGAGTACAGCTTACCACCCCAGACAGATGGCCAATCCGAGATGACCATTCAGATTTTAGAAGATATGCTGCATGCAGTTGTGATGGATTTCAGTGGTGGCTGGCAGGATGATTTGTCCTTAATTGAGTTTTCTTACAACAACAGCTACCAAGTGACTATTGGAATGGCTCCGTTTGAAGCTTTGTACTGTCGAAAGTGTAGATCACCAATTTTTTGGGAAGAAGTTGGTGAAAGACAGCTTTATACTCCTGAGTTTGTGCAACATATGAAAGATCAGGTTGATCTGATTAGGAGTAGGATGAAAGCTGCACAAGACCGTTATGCTAGCTATGCTAATAAGCGACACAGACCATTAGAATTTGAGGTTGACGATCGTGTGTTTCTTAAGATTTCTCCTTTCAAGAGTGTTATGAGATTCAGATTTAAGGATAAGTTAGCTCCTAGATTCGTTGGTCCCTTTGAGATTGGTTAGCGGATTAGACAGTTGGCTTATAGATTGAAGCTGCCTGATGAGTTAGCAGCGATGCATGACGTTTTTCATGTATCAATGTTGAGAAAATATGAGCCAGATCCATCCCATGTGCTGAGGACTGATGAGGTAGAGCTAGACCAGACCCTGAGCTATGTCGAATATCCAGTGCAGATTCTGGACAGGAAGGAGAAGCAGCTGAGGAATAAGGTTATACCGTTGGTGATGGTCCAATGGAGCAAGCATGGACCCGAGGAAGCTACCTGGGAAGTTGAGGAAAAGATGAGACAAGAGTGGCCTCATCTGTTTGAGCTATGACAGCAGCGTTTCAGGTAACTTTTAGTTGATTGATTTCATGATTTGAGTGATTTTGCTGCTGAATTGAGATTCTGTTTAGTATTGAGTTTTACTAGGCAGTATGGCATGGGTGAACTAGGAATGGTGTCTAGTATACTGTGTCGTGAATAAGCTATCTTGCTGTTGTGATTTTGATTCAATGTCTTAACTGATTTTGAGGACGAAATCGATTTCTAGTGGGGGAGAGTGTGAGGACTAGAAATCTGTTAAGTATGATTTAATGACTAATCAGCTTTTGGATTAAGATTTGTTACGGAAATTGTGATTTTTGGGTGCTCAGATTTAGACGTAGTGTGATCAGCAGTGAGAAGTTGGTTATCGAGTGAGATCTACATCGAATTTGGATTCCAGCAGTAATTCAGACGTGAGGATCATCACTTGGAAGAAGCTAGGCAAGCAGCGCCTTTGCACGAGAATTTGCGGGCGTTCAGATGTTGCCTAACGTGTTTTCAGTAGCGGGTGTTGAGACGTCGGCGTTTGGATTAGTTGGAACGACAACGTTTTTGTATTAGAGAAGAAGGCAGCAGTGGCTTGGTTCAGATGTTGGCATTCAGCAGTAGCGCAAGCATATGTCAACGCTAGTCAACTCAGCAGTGAGAGTGTAGCGAGAAGCAGCTGTTACCGTTAGCGCACGGGCTTGAGAAATTGTCTCGTGTTAGTCAACAGCTGAGTTGACCACTGGTTGCTAGCGCTATTCAGATGTTGTTAGCGAGAGATCTGTTTCAGCAGTAGAAGCCATGCTACGTCATTTTGATTAGTTGGTGCGGCGTCGTTTGCTATATGATGTGTAAGGGCATTGGAATGTCTGAATTGTATCAGCAGAGAGCGAACGCTGGATTCAGTTGTGAGAGGACTTTTGCCTTATCTTAAGTAGAGATCTGAACTGTTTGTTCAGTAGTGACTCGAGGATTTTAATATACCAAGTGCTGTTCAACACTTAGCGTATTTTAAACCCGATATTCCTCATCGTTTTCTCCTGTAAACCCTCGATAGATACTGTTAATCCGAACCCTTCTCCGGTAAATTGCCGTTGATTTCCGCCGTTGTTTGGAGCGAGACTGGTGGCGTTGAGCTCGTCTTGAGTAGCTCTTTTTATTGATACCAGTTAGGTGGCCTGAGTCGACGCTGGATAGGAACGCGAAGTAGCAGTATTGATCGAATGTTTTCGCGAAGCTAGATCCGAGGGTTCTTCAGTTCTCTTGAGCTTTTGGGTAAGTGATTTCGACTATTTTGAGCTCAATTCTAGTTGTTAGAAGCTGGATTGATGAGTAGAACCAGATATGAGTACTGATCGTAGGCAGTATGTTGTTGAAGCTAGGATCTGTGCTGAATTGTGAAATGCTTTAACAGATTTGAGCTCTAGGGATTTTCCTGCTGTGATTCTTGAACCAGGAGAAAGCTGAATTTTGTAGGATGCGATTTGCCTTATTTGGAGAGATCTGTTGAGGTAGAATTAAGCAGCGAGGTACGGGTTGAGCTGCTGTAAACAGCTCTGAGCATGATCATGCTTATAGTTCATGTTATTGAGATCTGTTTAAGATGATGCTATGTTTACGTGAGCAGATGTTACCTTGTGTGGTTTATTGATGTTCTGTTTTCACGTATTGATATTGTATGCATTGAGAATTGATTATTGAATGGCATTCATGCATACATATTGAGCCTATGATTGATTGAGAACCTGAGATAGAGCCACATTGTGACCGGCATACAGATGTGTCGTGCCTGAAAGGTACAACGCTATCATCGGAGTGGTGACCAACTGATCAGTTGAGTATGAATACCACCGAGTTGTGATGGCTGACAGGCCTGAAGATCACGGACCGATGATTTCCTCGGTTGATACACTGTGCGGGTATAGAGGCTCGATTGAGATGTATTGGCAGCTGATTAGCAGGCCTTGTTTACCGATTCCTTTGGCAGCCTCATGCATTTCATAACTTGAGATATAGCATGTTGCGTGATTTTCTGTTTTTAGATAGCTCTCCTACTAAGGCTTGACCTCCTATTCTTTTCCTGCTTTTTGATGTTTGGGTCTGTGTTGCCCAGTTGCAGGATCTTCAGGTAACCAAGCTGTGTTGGGGATCCGGATCCGCCCCCCGGCGAGGCAGCGGAAGAACATAGAATAAAAGCCGGGAGACGATCAATAAGAAAAATTCAAAACAAACTACGACATTCATAGGATGTTTTAGACGATTACCTTGCTGGCACTTGTGCCTGGCTCCAACCGTAGTTACAATAACGTCGGCTCTTCTCGGTAGACTGTGGTAGATATCGCCAATCCGGTCCACGACCAGAACCGAGACTCCTTCGTCAGCCTGCACTAGAAGCACTGACGAATTCTGCACGAACGGATTCTCCTCGTCGAGTTGGCCGGAAACAACTTTCCGGCGAGAGAAGCGGCGGCGGCGGCGGCGGCGGCTTATGAGAGGAAAAGGGGGCGGCCAACTTTGAGTATTAGGTTTAGGGTTTGTCTAATTGTGTTGTGTTTTAGGTTAAGTCATAATCCCATATTAAATAGAATAGGTGATGGGTTTTGGATCCGGCCCAACGGGCCCGGGTCCAACGAATGAACATTCGTTTCATCTCCATAACCGAGACTTCACCGTAACTCCGATCGCCGATCAGATCGGACCGATCGACTCAGTTTCCGAAACTGAATATTATGATCTGAAAAACCATTTTTCAGAACCCCAGTGCAAAATGACCGTTTTGCCCCTCAACAGCGGGAAACCCCGGTTTGACCCCTGTTGACTTTTAGGAAGTCGCACTTCCCGAAATCCTCTTCTCGTGCTCAACACATTGAGCTGAGTATCCGTGAGGGAATCTCGAATCTAGTACTTGTGTGACCCTCAATGGTTCAGGGATACAGCTAGCCGTG
>KV019059.1:389493-406009 GCA_001598015.1 Dorcoceras hygrometricum | reverse complement strand
AGATCCGATAGCTATGCATACATCTTGGAGATCGAATAGTGACATCGCGAGTGTAACTAGATAAACACATTTACCTAAAACACTTCTAGTACTCTGTCCAGAGATTTATACACTATTATCCCCTCAGATAGCATAGGATATCCACGCATGTCTGCGAGCGGTGAATCCTCGACAACGATGCATCGACTCCTACATGCATCGGGGTCTCACCCAATCCCGACGCCTTATGACCCCAAGTGAGTCGGCAAACTGGTCAAAGTGAGACGCCTATCATGTAGAGTCTCAATGACGTTTCGAGTCGTGAGGACTAATCAGTACAACCAAGACCTCGGACTTATCCACTCGACAAATGGTAACCACTTGGAAAGTCCGAAAGAGGGTAGTTCGATAGATCACCTGGTCACTATCTATCTGCATGCTCAGAACATCACAATGTTCCCTACCAATGAAACATGGTACTTCGCATCGCAGATACTAGTCTCAAACTCGGGCGGCCTTATCCTTATTTTGACGGCCCAATCGACTAGGAACATGTTCAGAATCCACAGTGATTATTAGATGTGTTTCATGATAGCCGTCATACCCACTATCACATCTAACATACGCTTAAGTGCATTCTAGGTCTTTACTCAACGCAATTGTAAATCATTACACACATAAAGAAAGTAAAGAACGCCATATAAGTAAATGCGAATATCATATATAAAGATTGTTTGTACAAGAGTCTATAAAACCCACACGCCACAAGTTGGCTAGTTGGGCATCTACTCTAACAATCTGGACATACTGGAACCCCAGCTGGTCGATCCCATTCCATTGATTCCCAGTTATGATATTGTATTATGTATTGAACCAGGGGATGCCCTGCGTTTTTAGGTATTGGGGATCTGTATCTGAATTGTTATTTGATGTTACTATTGTTATGAGTGTTGATTTAAACTTGTATTTTGATTATGACTATTTTAAAGATATGATTTGGTTCAGGCCCAACTTTATTTCAAAAAATTTTAGCCCTATTTTATGCTTCCGCGTTTATGTTCTTAATTGTGCTATAAATCCTTGTTAATTAGCACGGGGCCTGACACAACTGGTGAAAAGGTTTCATCATAGTCAACACCTTGCCTTTGAGTGTAACCTTTTACGACCATTCGCGCCTTGTAGGTCAGTACCTTACCATCAGGCCCAAGTTTTCTCTTGTATATCCATTTGCACCCAATAGAACTATTCCTTCGGGAGGATTTACAAGAGTCCAAACTTGGTTTGAATATATTGAATCAATCTCAGATTGCATTGCTTCAAGCCAAAAATTAGAATCAGCATCGGAAATCGCCTCCTTGAAGGTTCTTGGATCACATCCAATAGTTTGATCACTTTGATCATCTTCAAGGAAAAAATCATATCTCACAGGAGTCCTAGGAACCCTTTCAGATCTCCTAGGCGTGTCCATATCAAGGATTGGCTCTTGAGGAGTGGGAGATTCACTTGGTACTTCAGTTGGTTCTCGAACTTCTTCGACTTCTACTATCTTGTCTTTTCTGTCAATTAGAAATTCCTTTTCCAAAAGGTGGCATTTCTAGAAACAAACACTTTTGTTTCATTGGGATAGTAGAAGTAGTATCCAATAGAATTATTTGGATACCCAATGAAGTAGCATAATATGGATCTATTATCCAGCTTATCTCCCACCGTCTGCTTCACGGAAGAAGGACATCCACAAATCATCAAGTACGAGTACCGAGGTGGCTTGCCCATCCATATCTCATATGGAGTTTTATCCACTGCCTTGGTTGGACATTGTTCAACAACATTACCGTCGTTTCGAGCGCATAGCCCCAAAACGAGGTAGGAAGTTCAGTGAAGCTCATCACAGATCGAACCATATCCATCAAGGTTCAATTACGACGCTCCGCTACACCATTTAGTTGTGGTGTGGTCGGAGGGGTCCACTGTGAGATAATCCCATTCTCTTTAAGATATTCTTGAAATTCGGCACTCAAGTATTCTCCACCTCGCTCGGATCGAAGTGTTTTAATAATTTTTTCCAGTTGATTTTCTATTTCAGCCTTGAATTTCTTGAACTTTTCAAAGGATTCAGACTTGTGCTTCATTAAGTACAAGTACCCATACCTAGAGTGATCATCAGTAAAGGTGATGCAGTAGGTGTGACCGGACTTAGTACAAATGCTAAGTGGGCCACACACATAAGTATGGATCAAATCTAATAGACCTTGAGCACGTTCAGGCTTGCCCATGAAGGGCAATTTTGTTATTTTTTCCTTGAGACAGGATTCACAAGTTGGTAAGGAGTTAATATTAAACATATTAAACATGTCGCTCCTAATAAACTTGTTCATCCTATTTAAGGAAATATGACCTATCCTAGCGTGCCAAAGTTGTGCCGGGTTCATACTATCGTTTTTCCTTTTGATTGTTGTTGTATGTGTTTCCACATCCTGAGTTGGAACTTCTCTCAATTTTAAAGTGTACATATCGTTTTTGCATTCCCCAATTCCAATTAAACATTCATTCTTGTAAATATTGCAAAACAAATTAGCAAAATGACAAGAATATCCATCACTATCAAGCATAGAAACGGAAATAACGTTCTTTATTAATTTGGGAACAAATAAAACATCTCTCAACAACAACTTCAAATTTGAATTAAGAAATAAATATACATCTCCTACAGCTACGGCCGCAACCCTTGCTCCGTTTCCAAACCTCAAGTGGGTCTCACCCTCCCTAATACGTCGACTTCTTGTCATTACCTGCAAGTCATTGCAGATATGAGATCCACATTCGGTATCAACTACCCAAGAAGTCGAGTTAAGAGACATATTTATTTCAATGTAGAATATAACTTTTGCAGTTTGCAACTGCTCAAGGTAATCCCTACAGTTCCTCCTCCAATGCCCAGGCTTGTGGCAGTGGTGGCAGACGTATTTAGATTTGTTTGGCTTCGGAGCCCTTGCCTTGGGCTTCTTGGTGGGCTTTTCCTCCTTCTCAGGGGCAGAACGCTTCTTACCCTTGCGTTTGGGCCCCTTCTTCACAGAGGAAGAAGAGCCCAAAAGGAGGACGGACTTGTCCTTCTTTATGGTCCCCTCAAACACGACAAGCATGTTTACCACCTCTTCAAGGGTGACTTCCAGCTTGTTCATGTTGAAGTTGACCACAAAGGGGTCGAATGCAGCAGGGAGGGACAGGAGAAACAGATCCACAGACAGCTCATGTGGAAGCGTAATTTCGAGGCCCACTAGCTTCTCAATGAGCCCAATCATACGGACCCCATGCTCACGGACCAAAGTCCCCTCGCGCATGTGGTTCGTCATGAGCTCCTTGACGGTAGTGAACCTCTCCGTCCGAGAGTTCTCCCCATACAGCTCCTTGAGATGAAGGTGTATGTTAGCAGCATACTCCGTCTTCTCAAATCGCTGCTGCAATTCATTGGACATAGATGCTATCATATAGCACCGTGCCTTAAGCTCATCATCCCACCATTTTTCCAGTTTTGCCAGCTCCTCAGGACTCGCATTGGCAGGGGCTTCCTTCGGAGGGCTTTTCTCTAGCGTGTAGAGAAGTTTTTCCGAAGCCAATACAATCTTGAGATTTCGAAGCCAATCTTGGTAGTTTAAGCCAGTGAATTTGTTGCTATCCAGTATAGTATCAAGTTAATTTTTGATTGAAGACATGATTATAGCAGTTTATACTGAAAGGAAAAAAAGACATGCATTATAGACTATTCATGAAAAACACTAAGACATAAAACATGGTCATTTAGTTTTATGAATTACCCTCCCACTATTTTAATGATTTCGCCACCCTCTAATGAAATCGAGAAAGATAGTTTTCTTAGTGGGTACACAGAGTCCAATCAAGAAATCACGGTCCCGAATAATATCAGCCAACCACGATCCTCAAAAGGTGGAGCCCAATTGCAACAGGTGCAACCTCCATGTATTTACCTCACGTCCAGTAAGGGCCCAATCATATGACGTCGATTACTATCACGTGTTAATATGACCCATAAATGTTGAGTTGTAATGGACGATCGCCATAACGTCCCCAATAATATGAGCCGACGTCATGGGAGTTCCATCCAACTCACAGCAAGTGTCAATGGCGTGTATAGCTTTTCGACACACATAACCCCCCCCCCAATAAAATGAGCCGAGCTATGTATGCGGGTAGCATCGACGTACATCCATTGTTGATGAAAGGTAGGAAATTTTAAACAATATTTAAATTCCCTTAGCTCCATGATCTTATCGAATAAACTTTTGCTTTATGATCAATTTAGAAGTCATGGACTAACATTCTCTAAGAGTGCTTCCAGGTAGTTGGAGGGGCTAAGGCCCACTTAAAAACCAACCTCCTTATACAAAGCAACGCCCTTCAGGGAGACTAGCCGGTACCAGCCATTTTTAAGCCGGTTTACAAAGGACACTCTTAGATAACGTTTTGTCACATTTTCTCATAATTATCAATAAACTAAGTTCCTTCAATTTAATCATGAAACTTTCAATCTTGATATAAATTTTAAATATAATTTAAAACGAGGGATTTTAATTTTGAAATTTGGTCTCAATAATTTTAGGATGTTTAGAAGGTTACCTTGCTGGCGTCTAGGCGCCTGGCTCCGACTAGTTCCACTAGGAAATTGACACTTCAACGGTTGAACAGCTACGGCTTCCTAATCCGGTCCACGACCAGAATCTCAATTCCTTCGTTGGTTTGCACTAGAAAACCAACAAAAGTTTCGCGAACGGAATATCCTCGTCGAGATGGTCAGAACAGATTCCGAAAGTGGTGGCGGCATAGGTGGCAGGCGGCGATGGCGGTGGCGCGGCGACTGGGGGGCAAAGGGGAGGAGGAGAAGGGAAAGGAAAAATATAACTGAGAGGGAGAGCACTCAATCCAACTTTGAGAAGGAGAGTTATTCCCAACTTTTGGTGCGAGTAAATGAATACCCCAGGGCCCCTATTTATAGATTTTCCATGGGCTGAAACCAGGTTAATGGGCTTGGGTCGGGCCCAGGCCCACCCAAGCCTAGTGAACATTGGTTTCAAGTCCATCGTTGTGGCTTCATCATTATCTCGATCGACGATCAGATCAGACCGATCTACAAAGTTTGCAAAACCGAACATTATGATGTGAAAACAATTTTTCAGACCACCTAATCCAAAATAGCAGTTAGGCCCCTATCAGCTTTAAGGATAGTCTTACTAGTCCAAGCCAATTTAGGAAATCTCATTTCCTCCCCCAGTTAATTTTATGAAGTCACACTTCCATCCTTCCTTCTACTATACTCAACAAATTGAGCTTAATTTACGTACGGAAATTGAGAAACCAGTACTTGTGTGATCCTCAATGGTTCAGGGATACAATTAGCCCTGGGCTCACAACATTTGTGACTCCGAAAACACATTTTTAGACTTACCCATTGGATCATGGTAAAGCGTCTAGCAACATCGCCCCATGATCCCCTAGGTATCACTGATAGTGCCTGCAAGAACCAGTCGGTCATGGTTGCGTACAGTACGGTCCTTTCAACTCAAATATCCCGATCAGATCAATGACCATTGGTAAATCAAGAGTTGCTAGAGATCCAATAACCATGCATACATTTTGGAGATCAAATAGTGACATCGCATGTGTTACTAGATAAACCCATTTACCTAAAACACATCTAGTACTCTGGCCAGAGATTTGTCACACTATTATCTCCTCAGATAACATAGGATATCCATGCACAAGGGCGAGCGGTGAATCCTAGACAACGAAACATCGACTCGTACATGCATCGGGACCTCACCCAACCCGCCACCTGATGACCCCAACTGAGTCGGTAAATGGGTCAAAGTGAGTCACCTATCATGTAGAGTCTCAATGAAGTTTCTAGTAATGAGGAATAATCTGTACAACCAAGACCTCGGACTTAATCCACTCGACAAATGATAACCACTTGGAAAGTCCGAACGAGGGTAGTTCGATAGATCACCAGGTCACTATTCATCTGCATGCTCAGAACATCACTATGTTTGCTACCAATGAAACGTGGTACTTCGCATTGCAGATGCTAGTCTCAAGTTCGGGCGTCCCTTATCCTCTTTTGGACGGCCCAATCGACTAAGAACATGTTTAGAATACACAGTGACTATTAGATGTATTTCATGATAGCCATCAAATCCATTATCACATCTAACATACACTGTAGTGCACTCAAGGTCTTTATCCAACAATTATAATCATAATAATGAAGATAAATAATGCCATAAAAGAATGCGAATTTCATAAATAAAGATCGTTTTACATGGAGTCAACAAGAACCCACACGCCACAAGTTGGATAGTTGGGAACCTAATCTAACACTTTTCTCGTTCAGTCCTTTTCTGCTCTTGAACATTGCTGGGCTCTGAGCTTGTTTTTCATCTGGTTTCTTATTTCACTACAGCAATCTTCCTCCATCTACGGAGTCACCTAGATCTCGTCAGACTTCTCACAGGTTCCTATCTCCGCATTTCTTCGTATTCTTCATCTTACACACCATCCATCTCTCTCATAAGCATCCAGCTTAACCAGATTTCTTGATCTGGTTTTCTCTTCTCTGATTATGCGTACTTGCTTGTTCTCTTGTTCCATTCAGACACCTTTTCCAAACCATCAGCAATTACACCAATCTTGTTCTGGTTGCTTGAGCCAGTTCTTCGAGGGTACTTTAAACCTTATCCTCGAAGAACTGCAATCTTGCACCAGTGATTATATCCCTTCTTGTTGGGATCTTCTAATCAGTTAAGATTAAGCTTTCACAGGAGTGAACTTTCTATGCTGAACTGATTATTGTTGCGCTCTGTGATCAGATTTGCACTTGATCACTGCGCTTGTACTTTGCTCTGCACTTGAACACTGCACTTGTGCTGAACTTGATCCCTGACCTGCTCTTGCATCAAACTGGTGAACCAGCTTGATGTTCTCTGCAACCTGGATCTCTTCTACTGTACCAGCTCGGGCGTCCCCTCACTGTTCTAGCATAGATATCTTCAACTAGACCGGCTTAGGCGTCCCTCAATGTTCCAGTTTGGATATCACCTAGTCTTCTCAATCTAGTAAGCTGCACATCGCATGTAAACCGTTAGTAGAATGTTAGGATCGAAAAACCGGGGTTGTTCATGAGCTCTGCCACAACTCACGTAGGCTCTCACACAGCCAAAATACCAACCCCGTGAGTCACGTGCATTTAAAATTTTTGAGAGTTGTTCGAAAATCAGCACGCAACAGGGAACCGGATCGCATATATGTGGAACCAGCTTAGCGCTAAACCAGCGCAGTGCAATACTGATTCCAGCTGGTAGTTCTAACCAGCTCAATCAACGAACGTGCGATCTGGTTATATAAATATTGAGCTGAAATATCTTAGTGTTCTTAAGTTAAAGTGCACCGAGAAACATATTGACTAATGAGATTAAATCATGCGGAAATAAATCAACCTGAACTCTCATATTAGAAAGCTCTTTAAAAAGTTTTAAACACAATAAACAAACATGCAATGCGTATGTATGAGCGCGGAAAGCAGTAAAGAAAATTCGCTGAGTTTTGTTATGGAAGTTCAGAGCAAACACTCCTACATCTCCCCTTCTTCCACAATCGGGAAGGATTCCATTAGATGATTTGATTGAAGCGTCCCTACGCTACAACCCACTCCGATGGCCCGCAGCCGCAAGAACTCCTAGCCACACCACCACACTCTAAGCCTGTAAGCTGTGTGTCTAGCATCACTTCTCTACTGCCTCAGTGAGAAAGGCTACGCACACTTATTTAACGTCTCAGTGCGAAAGACAACTAGACTTGTTTAACGTCTCTGTCCAAAGACTACAATGAATTGGTGTTTTTCATTCACTCATTTTTCTGTTCAGCTCAACTCTAGTATGTATGAGTAAATAGTGTGTGAGAAATATACAGTGTATGCTCACTCTCAAAATGTATTCTCACACACTGGGAAGTGCTTCTATGAAAGCTGATATCTATTTTCTTCCCTCTGTATTGATCTTCCTTGCATGCCCGTTACTGCTCATCACCTTTTTCATATAAATAGCCCTGTGCAGATTTTCCCCGTTGGACGCATCTTTCCAGCCGTTGCTAAGTCTTCTGAAAAGGTTCTGGCATGGTTGTACTTTGTGTCCTTTCACATTTAATGTGTCTGCATGCTTTTTGACTTTGAGCTTTGTCCACATTTAATGTTGCAGCCTTTGCTGAATTTGAGTAAGAGAACTGTGTACTTGATGTGGACAGGACGAAGCAAACCAGTTTGAACTAATACAATGCAATTTTTACAATACTTGTGTTCAAACTGATTTGTTCATCTGAGCTGGTCGCTTCTCAACTAAGATGCTCTTGATCTTATCTGCACTTGACCTGCTCTTGCTCCAATCTGGTGAACCATCTTGGGTGTTTTCTACGATCTGGTTGTACTTTGCTGGACCAGCTCATGCGTTCCCTCACTGTACCAGCTAAGTTGTTTGCTGCTAGACCAGCTTGGGCGTCTCCTTACTGTTCTAACTTGGATATCCTCTATTGTACCAGCTCGGGTGTCCCCTCAATGCTCCAGCTTTGAACATCCTCTGTTGGACCAGCTCAGGCGTCCCCTTACTGTTCCAACTTGGAATACTCCTCAATCTGCATTGCTATCTACTCTCAATCAATATGCTATCAGTGCTTTGTTCCAGCTTGCTGCTGAGATGCTACATTTCTCTATCCAGCTTGCTTCTATCTCTGTACCAGCTCGGTTCCGTTGCAGGATCATAATCCCGCTGGAAAACCAAGGATGAGATTTTGCAAGGAAATGGTCCAACGAGTAAAACTCACCACTATGTCGTGACATAAGCTGCTTTTTGGCCAAATTCCTTCGTTTAGGCCTCCGAAATCGCGTCTGTATGTTTCAGCTCAACCTGCACACTTAATTTAAATCGTTACTAAAATAATAGCATGTTTTGTGTTAATCAAAATTAAGATTCTGATCTGTAAACACAGATCCAACAATCTCCCCCTTTCTGATTTACAGAAAACCTGAATAAACATATGCATGAATAACGATTTCAAAATATTTCTCCCCCTTTTTGTGGGAATCAAAAAGGGTTCCGAAATCTGTCTCCGTAAGACAACTCTCCCCCTTACCAGCACGGGGATTTATTTTCGAAAAGAAAATAGTTTTAGGTAGACAGTTTGTTGAAAACCAATGCATGTATGAGATTTGATAAACAGAATCTATGCCACATAAAAATCTCATCTATTTAGACCAGAGAAGTAATAAAAGATTCAATTTACAGAATCACTTCCATTTTTTCCTAAGGCTTAGCCTCACTCCGCCCTAGTGAACTTTCTATGCTGAACTGATTATTGTTGCGATCTGTGATCAGATTTGAACTTGATCACTGCTCTTGTACTTTTCTCTACACTTGAACACTGCACTTGTGCTGAACTTGATCCCTGACATGCTCTTGAATCAAACTGGTGAACCAGATTGATGTTCTCTGCAACCTGGATCTCTTCTGCTGTACCAGCTCGGGCGTCCCCTCACTGTTCTAGCGTAGATATCTTCAACTAGACCAGCTTAGGCGTACTTTAATGTTCCAGTTTGGATATCACCTAGTCTTCTCAATCTAGTAAGTTGCACATCACATGTAAACCTCTAGTAGAATGTTAGGATCGAAAAACCGAGGTTGTTCATGAGCTCTGCCACAACTCACGTAGGCTCTCACACAGCCCAAATACCAACCCCGTGAGTCACGTGTTTTAAAATTTTTTAGAGTTGTTCGAAAATCAGCACGCAACAGGGAACCGGATCGCATATATGTGGAACCAACTTAGCACTAAACCAGTGCAGTGCAATACTGATTCCAGCTGGTAGTTCTAACCAGCTCAATCAACGAACATCCGATCTGGTTATATAAATCTTGAGCTGCAATATCTCAATGTTCTTGAGTTAAAGTGCACCGAGAAACACATTGAGCAACTTAGCACTAAACCAGTGCAGTGCAATACTGATTCCAGCTGGTAGTTCTAACCAGCTCAATCAACGAACATCCGATCTGGTTATATAAATCTTGAGCTGCAATATCTCAATGTTCTTGAGTTAAAGTGCACCGAGAAACACATTGAGTAATGAGATTAAATCATGCGGAAATAAATCAACCTGAACTCTCATATTCGAAAGCTCTTTAAACAGTTTAAACACAATAAACAAACATGCAATGCATATGTATGAGTACGGAAAGCAGTAAAGGAAATACGCAGAGGTTTGTTTATGGAAGTTCAGATGAAACACTCCTATATCTCCCCTTCTTCCACAATCGGGAAGGATTCCATTAGAAAACTTTGATTGCAGCGTCCCCACGCTACAACACATTCCGACGGCCCGCAGCTGCAATGTAACGCCCCAAAATCCATAGGACCACATTTATGCATTTTATTGATTTCATGGGCCAAATTGGCAATTTCAAATGTTATGTATGTGCTGATTTATTGATATTAGCACGTAAGATGCGCTGCGGCTGGTACCAGAAGGCGACTCCAATGAGCGATGCACGAGCTGGATTTCTAAATCGATTGAAAAATGTTTTAAGGAGGTGAAATGATTTCTTTTGAAAAAGATTTGGTGTTTTACAAATTAAAATGATATGAAGGGAATTTTACTAAATTTTAGAAGTGTGTCATGCTTGATTTCACAAGTAGCTTGCCACTAATCCCTTTCATATAAAAACCTGTTTTCAAAGTAAGATTTTAATCATTTGCAAAGAAAAGTTTTAAAGTGTTCTTCAAAGAAATTCCAGAAGAGTTCGTGCGTTGCTCAAAGGGAGGATTTCTGCAGGAATTAGCAGTTGTCGTAAAGCTTTGTTTAAGGCAAGTAAAAGTTGATCCTTGACTACACCATTTGGAGCATATATTGTTGTTTTTATGGATCTACTTGCCTGTATGTTTAAGTTATGTTTAAAGTTCATGTTTGAAATGATTAAGACATGAAAAGGAAATAAAGATGGGTTTGAAAATGGTGTTTTGATGTTTATGATGCTTCCAGTATGTTTTCCAGAAAGTTTATGATGTTTTAAATGTATTGAGGATTCGAATTTGTTTCCAGAATGCTATGAATGTTCTTCTCGCAGTAGCTGTAATATCAAGATTTGATAACTGTGTAATCAGTAGTTGCTGGTTGAATCATTTTTTTTTGAAAATGACATTGTTTATTGAAGTTCCTTAACATATGTATTGAACAGAGTTCTGCCTGCGTTTTATGAAATTGTTATTACTCAGGTTTTACTTGCTGAGCCTTTAGGCTCACTAGTTTTTAAAATGGTGCAGGTACGACAGCTGGAGAACCAACTGCAGGTGAAACTTGAAACCAGCAGTTGGGTGGTTGTGTTTATCCAAGGCCTACGTTTTCCGTGTCTCAGTTGTAGAGTTTTGATTTATATTGTTCTGTATTAGATCAGTAGCAACGGTTGTATATTTACTTAGAATATCAGATGTTGTAAATCGCAATTGCAATTATCAATACAAACTGTTTTCCGCAAATGTTTAGTAGTAGCGCGCAAATTAGGTACCTGCTGGTCTTCGAAGTTGTCTTGTGTTTGTTTCTTTTAAGTTATAAGAAATACAGCTTATAACAAATTACCTTTTAGCCTTCTTTTACTTCGAAAATTTTTATTCACCCCAATTCTTGTGGCCCCGTCGGGTTCGGGCGTCACAAAATGGTATCAGAGCAACGTTCCTGAGATAAACACACGCACCATCAGCTGGATCAAAGTTCATCGTCTGTTCTTCTAAGTTGTGAGTTTATTTTCAGAGCATTGTCTTTAAAATTATTTAGCATGTTCTGATTAATGCATGTGGTGGATTATGGGCTATAGAATATAGAATGTCAGGAAGAGGACGAGGAAGAACTAGAAGCAGTATTCCTCTAGAAGAAACTGAGAGTGATAACAATGCTAACATCACTCAACTGTTAAGAATGCTGGTAGAACAGAATAATAGCAGAGGCAATGGCCAATCTTCCAGCAGAAGGGGACCAAGTAACGATGACCCCCAAGAGAAATTTAGGCACCAGAAGCCTAAGGAATTTGGTGGAACTACTGATCCACTAGTTGCAGAGAGTTGGATCAAATCCATGGAGGTTATTTTCGAGTACCTCCAACTGTCTGATTTAGATAGGCCAAGGTGCGCTATCTACATGCTAAGGGAAGATGCGGTGATTTGGTGGGAAGGAGCCAAGTTGTCTGTGGATCTGCTGAATCTCTCATGGGCAGATTTCAAGAGAGTATTCTACGAGCAATACTTCACAGCGGGAAAGAGATCTGAATTGAAGAGGGAATTTTTGACCCTCAAGCAAGGGAGTTTAACCGTACAGGAGTATGTGCGGATGTTTGAAAGAGGGTGCTATTTTGTGCCATTAATAGGAAGTGACCCAGAAGAGAAATTGAGTCACTTCGTAGAAGGGTTGAAACCAATGTTCAAAATGAATGTGAGGCTGTCAGTGCCAAGAACTTACAGGGAAGCAGTGGATAGAGCCCTGCAAATTGAAAGAGATTGGAAAGATCTTGATGAAGAAAGGCAGCAAAAGAGACAAGCCTTTCAACAGAAGGATCAAAGGCCATTTAAGAAACAGAACAAGAATCAGCAGAGGCCTCAGGAGCAAAAGCCTCTACAGATTCAACCTATAAGCTCCATCCCTGCTGGTAATAATAGGCCATTGTGTCCTAAATGTCAGAAGCCTCATTTGGGACAATGCAGACTTGGACAAAACGTCTGCTACAAGTGTGGAATGCCTGGACATATTCTAAAACATTGCCCAAAGTCTAAGCAACTGGTGACCAGCAGAGCCTACGTGATGACGGCTGATCAAGCTCCTCCAGAGTCGACAGTGGTTACAGGTGAAATTTCGATAGCTGGATTTCCTTCTCTAGCTTTGTTAGATTCAGGAGCTACGCATTCATTCATTTCTGCTGAGTTTGTTAAGAAATTGTTTATCCAGCCGGAACAAGTAATGATAGGTTATTGTGTGTCGGTACCATCAGGGGAAAAGCTGGTATCACACGAACTGTTTAGAAGTTTAGAACTTAAACTTCAAGGGCATAAGATTACTGCTGATTTAATTGTGTTGCCAATGCCAGAGTTTGATTTGATTTTGGGAATAGATTGGCTAACTAAGTATGGGGTAGTAATTGACTTTAAACTACGAACAATAGCTGTTACCCACCAGGAAAAGAGTCATTCCAGTTTTTGGCCAAACATGTTAATAGAACTTCTCTAGTTATATCATCGTTAGCAGCGACTGATAGACCCCAGCTGTCAATTGTAGAAGTAGCAAATGAATTCCCTGAAGTTTTTCCAGAAGATATCCAAGGATTACCACCGGACAGGGAGTTGGAATTTTCGATTGATTTGGTTCCAGGAGCTGCTCCAGTATCTAGAACACCATATCGATTAGCTCCAACAGAGATGAAAGAATTCAAAGAACAAATACAGGATCTGTTGGAGAAAGGGTTTATTAGACCAAGTACTTCGCCATAGGGAGCCCCTGTTTTGTTTGTTAAGAAAAAGGATGGGAGTATGAGATTATGTATAGATTACCGCGAGCTAAACAAACTGACAATTAAGAATAAGTATCCATTACCTAGGATAGAAGATCTGTTTGACCAGTTGAGAGGGTCAGTAGTATTTTACAAGATCGACTTGAGGTCTGGATATCACCAACTGAAGATTAAGGCAACTGATGTTTATAAAACAGCCTTTAGAACGAGGTATGGCCATTACAAATTTTTGGTTATGCCCTTTGGACATACAAATGCTCCATCAGCTTTTATGGATTTAATGAATAGGGTCTTTCAACCATATTTAGATCAGTTTGTAGTTGTATTCATTGATGATATCTTAGTGTATTCTAAGACCAGAAGTGAGCATGTCCAGCATTTAAGAATCGTACTCCAGATTTTGAAAGATAAGCAGTTGTTTGCTAAACTCAGAAAATGTGATTTCTGGATGGAGAAAGTATCGTTCCTAGGCCATATAATCTCTAGGGATGGAATAGAAGTCGACCCTGCTAAAGTTGAAGCGGTTCGCGACTGGCCAGCAACAAAGAATGTCGCAGAGATAAGGAGTTTCTTGGGTTTAGCTGGATATTATCGGCGATTTATCCAAGGATTTTCTAAGATTGCGGTTCCTCTGACTACGCTAACAAGAAAGCAAGTGAAGTATAACTGGACAGAAGAGTGTCAAGCCAGTTTTGATAAATTGAAGCAAGCGCTGATTGAATCACCTGTGTTGACAATGCCAACTGATGAGGGAAAATTTGTAATATCACTCCAACGACATCGTTTCATTTAAATATGATTGTCTTAGTAAAAGATCTAGCAGCTTGTTTCTTTTTATTCCAGCTGGTTCATTTCAACGATAGTTGCGAACAGCAGCGATCTGTTTTGGTTCATAAGTGTTGTTCCAGTTCCTCACGACTGGTCCCTGCATTTCGACTGGTTCTCTCCATTGTTACGATTTCAAGGTTCTAATTCGATACTCAGTAAAGTTTTAAATGGGAAGCAAATGTTTAAAATAATGGAACCCGACGATTTACAGTAATTTCAAGGAATGTTTAAAGAAAGGATTGTTAAGGAACAAAAGCTGTTTTAGATTATGGCATAGATAGTTGAAGGTCACCAAGGAGAAGGGTGAGCAGTTGTCTAGATGTCGACTGCCCTTTCATATGAGCTATATGCTAAAACTGATATCGGGAGTCATTTTGATCAAAGTGCAAATTGGACCACATAGAACTTATATGCCATGATCAACTGAAAATGATATTGAAATTAATGAGAAGCTGGGCTATCATCCCCTGTTTACTGCCATTGAATGTTTATTGAACTGTTTACGAAAATGACATTGTATATTGAAGTTCAGTAGCAACAGTTGTATATTTACTTAGAATATTAGCTGTTGTAAATCGCAATTGCAATTATCAATACAAACTGTTTTCCGCAAATGTTTAGCAGTAGCGCGCAAATTAGGTACCTGCTGGTCTTCGAAGTTGTCTTGTGTTTGTTTCTTTTAAGTTATAAGAAATACAGCTTATAACAAATTACCTTTTAGCCTTCTTTTACTTCGAAAATTTTTATTCACCCCAATTCTCGTGGCCCCGCTGGGTTCGGGCGTCACATGCAAGAACTCCTAGCCACACCACAGCACACTAAGCCCGCAAGCTGTGTGTCAAACATCACTTCTTTACTGCCTCAGTGAGAAAGGCTACACATGCTTCTTTAACGTCTCAGTGCGAAAGACAAATAGACATGTTTAATGACTCTGCCCAAGTACTACAATGATTTGGTGTTTTTCATTCACTCATTTTTCTGTTCAGCTCAACTCTCATATGTATGAGTGAATAGTGTGTGAGAAATATACAGTGTATGCTCACTCTCAAAATGTATTCTCACACACTGGGAAGTGCTTCTATGAAAGCTGATATCTGTTGTCTTCCCTCTGTATTGATCTTCCTTGCATGCCCGTTACTGCTCATCATCTTCTTCATATAAATAGCCTTGTGCAGATTTTTCCCGTTGGACACATCTTTCCAGTCGTTAATAAGTCTTCTGAAAAGGTTCTGGAACGGTTATACTTTGTGTCCTTTCACATTTAATGCGTCTGCAGGCTTTATGACTTTGAGCTAAGTCCACATTTAATGTTGCAGCCTTTGCTGACTTTGAGTACGAGAATTGTGTACTTGATGTGGACATGACGAAACAAACCAGTTTGAACTAATACAATGCAATTTTTACAATACTTGTGTTCAAACTGCTTTGTTCGTCTGAGCTGGTCGCTTCTCAACTAAGCTGCTCTTGATCTTATCTGCACTTGACCTGCTCTTGCTCCAATCTGGTGAACTATATTGGGTGTCTTCTGCGATCTGGTTGTCCTTTGCTGGACCAGCTCAGGCGTCCCCACACTGTACCAGCTAAGTTTTCCTCTGCTAGACCAGCTTGGGCATCCCCTTACTGTTCTAGCTTGGATATCCTCTATTGTACCAGCTCGGGCGTCCCCTCACTTTTCTAGCTTTGGACATCCTCTGTTGGACCAGCTCGGGCGTCCCCTTACTGTTCCAACTTGGACTACTACACAATCTGCACTGCTATCTGCTCTCAATAAATCTGCTATCAGTGCTTTGTTCCAGCTGTTAGAGTAGATGCCCAACTAGCCAACTTGTGGCGTGTGGGTTTTATGGACTCTTGTACAAACAGTCTTTATATATGATATTCGCATTTTCTTATATGGCGTTCTTTACTTTCATTATGTGTGTAATGATTTACAATTGCGTTGAGTAAAGACCTAGAATGCACTAAAGCGTATGTTAGATGTGATAGTGGGTATGACGGCTATCATGAAACACATCTAATAGTCGCTGTGTATTCTGAACATGTTCCAGTCGATTGGGCCGTCAAAATGAGAATAAGGCCACCCGAGTTCGAGACTAGTATCTGCGATGCGA
>KV019059.1:352161-365748 GCA_001598015.1 Dorcoceras hygrometricum | reverse complement strand
CTTGCCACAGGTATAACACACGTTCTGGCCAAAACGACACTGGCCCGCGTGATTCTTCTTACAAGTAGGACAAGGAGGCCTATTCCCATTATTTGGCACAACAGATATAGGTTGAGCAGCAATCGGCCCTTTCCCTTGCGACCCTTGCTGATTGCTGTTTTGTTTCTTGAACTTTCTTCGATCATTTTGCTGGAAGACTTGTCTCTTTAACTGCCTCTCATCATCGATTGCTTTCCAGTCTTGTTCTGCCCGCAGAGCTTTATTCACAGCTGCTCTGTAATCCACGGGTTCTGCCAATCTAACATCATGTTTAATCATGGGCTTCAACCCGTTGATGAAATGGCAAAGCTTGGCATCCGTATTTGTCCCAATCAGTGGAACAAAGTAACATCCCCTCTCGAATTTGTGGATATACTCCCGCATCGCCATCCCTTCTTGCTTAAGAGTTAAAAACTCACTCTGCAACTGTTCTCTCACATCTACAGTAAAATATTGCTCAAAGAAAACCCTTTTAAATTCTTCCCAGGTGTGTCTGGCCTCGTGCTCATATCAGAGATAAAACATAAAAGCACATGCGGAAGCTACTAAAAAGCGGGTAAAATTTTCGCTTTTGGCCTGACGATTAAGAACAATATAATTTAAAATAGTGCGATACTCAAAATAAATATCACAGTTTTCAAAATCAACGAAACAACAAATGGCTACACACCATTTCAATACAGTACAGCATACATGCACAAGTATCAGACTCCAACCACAGGCTACAACAACGAAGCTCTGGGCATCCCCTGGCTAACTACTGATACATATAAATATGCTATACGCTACTGGGATACTCTAACCACCTCCTGGGGCACCACCAGCTGGGTTAAAACCACGACCAGCTGTAAAACCTGGATTTCCTGAAAAAAACACAAACAAGGAACACGACCAAGCCCTAGAGGGACATGGGGTCAAACCCCAGTACGGAGAGCAACTGAAACAGCTAAAGAAAATGCATAAGATAAAATGCAGATGCTATGCATGAGACACCGGATAACAGCTGAAGGCTACAACCAACAAGGGAGCAAAGGAACTCAAACAGAGCTCCAAAAGATCTGCAACGAATCAGTGGCCACGGGGTGTGTTCAAAGTGTGGTAATGAGCCAATCGCCTTGACACAACACCAAAATACCAGATGCATCAAACAACTCAACCTGATGTTGCCTCGCCCATGAACTGTGGTAGTTAACCACTCGGCGCATGGTGGCTAATAGATCCCAGCAGGGAGATGAGAGTGCAGTGTCGCCGCTCGCCCTCGCATCCTGGTAAGAAACAACAGCAATACAACTTAATACAAAGCAATGGCTGCAACAGAAATCTGAATGCAATATGGGAAATGCGTGTATGCATAAACATAGCAGCTAAACTCAACAGCAATCACATATGCACACAACAACATCCACGGCAATGCACAAGCAACCATCTAACATTAAATCTCACGCGAATTCCCAGCTACCTCAAGCTTAGATCCGTACCTCAAACTGCGCAACAATTACCACAAAGGGATCCCGAGAAATCTTGTTAAAAACTTGCTAAACAACGAAGCATAATTCTTAGGGATGCTAACAGAAGCTCACGGCTGGGAGCCACGCTCAACCAACGCAATTACTACCAAAACAACTTACTGGAAGCTTAAAACAAGGCTAGGAACAAGATCTCATCACAAAAGAACTAAGTTCTACCTGCACTACAAAACACACGATCGGCAGCAACTTCGTGTTCCTCAACTAGCCAACCACAGCCTCCAAAAGTGGTATGGAATGGAAGAGCTTCTCGAGAGGAGTCCAACGCTACCTCAAACGTATCAAACAATAGCCTGAAACAACGGGAAATTGCCGGAGAAACTCATGGTGAACAGTACTAGGGTTCGAAGAACAGAGGTCGACAATCGAGAGAATATTTCGCTAAGTATGGGATCTGGTAAACGATCGAAGACCAAGTCTTCAATTATATAAACTACTCAACAGCTGCAAACAGATCCCACCAACAAACCAGTCGACACTCGCTGAAAATACAACCAGCAGATGCAAAACAAACCAGCTGCTGAATCTCTCCAACAACGCTAGCAAAACGGCGTCGTGGCAACTTAACTAAACGACGTCGCACAGCTTACGTCATCCTATCAGTCAACAGCCGGTCGCCCTAAACCAGCCACTGGATTTCTCTCACAACGCAACATATCCTTGCAGCTGGTACCAGACGCGACATCAAACGCAGCGTTTCAACTAATCTAAACAGCGTCGCTTAACCACGTCATCAAATCTGTTGAACTAACACATGCAACGACTGATCGCTACTAGGGTCAAGCACACCAGCTGCTGATTTCTTAGCGCTAACAAAAACGACATCGCCTCCACTAATCCAAATGATGGAGTATTGCACTTCGCTACAGGAGTTTGCTGCTAATAGATATCACCCAGTCGATGCCTCACAAAACGTCACCGTTTCGGAATCCCTTAGCGCTCTCTGCTGAAATCCACGTAAGCGTTACTGCTGGCAGATCCTACCCAACGCATGCCAACAAAAATACTATCTGCTGGCAGACTTTGCCAACGACTGGTCACTCACGCCAAAACGACGGCGTTTGATCTCCCGCATTACAAATACATGCTACGACTGGTTTTCACCACCGACCAGCTGCTAACTCACAATTACCAAAATTACGAAAACTTCCAAAATTCTTAAAACCGATTAATCTAACATAAAATCCAGGTCTCACAATTCTCCCCCGCTAAAAAGGATTTCGTCCTCGAAATCAAACAACAACAACAACAACAACAATACTGAAAGAACAATACAGAAATAGAAACCAAAACAGAAATCTTCCTAACACAAGGCCAAGAGTTCAAGATAACTAAGAAAACAATTAACAACAACTAGGGAAGAGATACAACCAAAAGCTACAAACTACTGGAATTTAGCTCAACAGCTACTCAAACAGATGCGGCCACTCGCGCTGCATCTTTTATTCCACTCCCAAGTAGCTTCTTCCCTTCCGTGTGTGCTCCATTGCTCCATTACCAACGGAATGGTTTTATTTCTCAGCTGTTTATCTTTCCTACCAAGGATTTGCAAGGGGTATTCCTGATAGCTCAACGACTGATCTAGCTCCACCTCGTCAGTTCTAAGCACATGAGACGGATCTGGCTCATACTTCCTCAACATGGAAACATGGAAGACATAATGTAGAGAAGATAATTCCGGAGGCAACAACAGCCGATACGCTAAAGGGCCAATCCTCTCAACAATATCATACGGTCCGACATAACGAGGGGCTAACTTTCCCTTGTGTCCAAAGCGCATAACACTACGAAACGGAGAAACTTTGAGAAAAACTTGATCACCAACCTGAAACTCGAGAGGTCGACGCCTCTTATTCGCATAACTGTCTTGGCTATCCTTGGCAGCTTTCATCCGCTGTCGAATTAGATCCACATGATCCTTCATTTGCTGCACAAAGTCGGGGGCAGATAGCTGCTTCTCCCCCACTTCTTCCCAACACACTGGCGATCTGCACTTCTTACCATACAAAGCCTCAAACGGCGCCATGCCAATCGTTACCTGATAGCTGTTTTTATTGGAAAACTCTACGAAAGACAACACGTCTTGTCAGCTACCTCCGAAATCCAACACAATGGCTCGTAACATATCCTCCAACTTGTGGATAGTTCTGTCAGATTGGCCATCTGTCTGGGGATGATACGCTGTGCTCATAGTCAATCCGGTACTCAAAGCTGTTTGCAAACTCTTCCCAAACCTGGAAGTAAACCTCGGATCTCGGTCGGATACGATCGAAACAGGCACAACGTGTAGTCTAACAACAAAATCAACGTACAGCTTCGCCATTTTCTTTAGAGAAAAGGTCATTGCATAAGGAATAGAATGTGCAGACTTCGACAAACGGTCGATAACCACCCAAATAGCATCGCATCCTCTGCTGGTACGAGGTAGATGCGTCATGAAATCCATATCTATGTGCTCCCAATTCCATTTGGGCACTTCCAAGCTCTGCAACAAACCACCGGGTCTCATCCTCTCGGCCTTTACCATCTGACATTTCAAACAACGGGGGACAAAACCAGCAACGTCACTCTTCAGGCCAGCCCACCAGAAGTGCGGCTTCAACGCATGGTACATCTTCCGTGCACCAGGATGAACACTATGTCTGCTACAGTGCGCTTCCCGGAGGATCTCCTCCTTCAAATCAATGTGGTTTGGCACAACCAGCCTGCCACGAAACCTCAAGCAACCATCGGACGAGACAGAATAATCCTCAAGTTCGCCAGCCTTGACCTTCAACTTCAACTCGTGGATGGAAGGATCAGTCCTTTGAGCTGCTCGAATGGTCAAAACAATTTGCGGCTCCACTTGGAACGATGAAACCACAACACAATCTTCAGCCGGGTAGAATCTCCAACCCGTAGTGTTAAGATGCTCCTGATCCTTAGAGCTATACAACAAAGCAAGCATCTCACTAGCCTTCCTGCTCAAAGCATCGGCCACCACGTTCGACTTCCCAGGCTGATACTTGATCTCACAATCAAAGTCCTTTAGCCGCTCCATCCAACGACTTTGTATCATGTTCAAGTCAGGCTGCGAAAACAGATACTGCAAACTCTTGTGGTCCGAGTACACCACAAATTGCTCGCCATACAGGTAGTGACGCCAGATCTTCAGCACAAAAACCACCGCTGCAAGCTCCAAATCATGGACTGGATAACGAGTCTCGTGCGGTTTCAACTGCCGCGAGGCATACGCAATGACTCGACCATTTTGCATCAACACACAACCCAATCCATTGAGAGAAGCGTCAGAACAAACAACGAAACCACCTGAACCGGACGGAAGAGCTAACACAGGTGCAGTAGTCAACTTTTCCTTGAGCAGTTGAAAGGCATTCTCGCACTGCTCAGTCCACACAAACCTCTTGTCCTTCTACCTTAGTTGAGTCATCGGCTTTGCTATGATAGAAAATCCCTCGATAAAACGACGGTAATAGCCAGCCAGACCCAAGAAACTGCGAATCTCGGAAACATTCCTGGGACGCTCCCAGTTCAGAACAACATCAAACTTACTGGGATCCACCGAAATCCCCTCGGCTGAAATCACATGTCCCAAGAATACGACGCGATCCAGCCAAAACTCGCACTTGGAGAATTTGGCATACAACTGCTGATCTCTCAACGTCTGAAGGACAATCCTCAGATTCTCCTTATGCTCCAAAGGAGTCTTCTAATAAACCAAGATGTCGTCAATGAAAACAATCACAAACTGATCAATGAACTCTCTAAAAACCCGGTTCATCAGATCCATAAAGACTGCATGCGCGTTGGTCAAACCAAACGGCATCACCAGAAACTCGAAATGCCCATACCTAGTACGAAAAGCAGTCTTCGCGACATCTTGATCTCTTACTCTCAGCTGATGATACCCTGAACGAAGATCAATCTTCGAGTACACCGCAGAATCTTGCAGTTGATCAAACAGATCATCGATCCTGCGTAGAGGGTACTTGTTCTTGACTGTCGCTTTGTTCAACTGGCGGAAATCAATGCATATCCGCATTGAGCCATCCTTCTTCTTCACAAACAAGATGGGCGCTCCCCACGGCGACATACTAGGTCGGATAAAACCCTTCTCCAGCAAATCGTCCAACTGCACCTTGAGTTCTCTCAACTCCGCAGGCGCCAAACGATACGGGGCATGAGAAATCGGAGCTATGCCAGACACCAACTCGATGCTGAAGTCAATCTCCCACCTCGGAGGAAAACCAGGAATCTACTCCGGAAATACATCGGGAAAGTGTCGCACCACAGGAACGTCACTAAGCTGCACACGGGAAGAAGAAGATGCATCCCAAGCGTACATCAATAAGCCAGCATTCCCCAAGGACAAAAAGTTGAACATCTCCATAGCTGAGACTAACGGGATCTTCGATCGAGAATCCTGGCCGTAGAAGTCCCACTTCTCGCTAGACAAAGGCCTAAAGCGCACAATCCCATGGAAACAGTCCACGGAGGCCCTATAGTTGGACATCATATCCATCCCAACTATGCAATCGAAATCCCACAACATCAAACGGATCAAACTCGCCACCAACACATGCTCGTCAAAACGCAGCACGCCATCTAACAAAATCTCCTGGGAGAGCAGGCTAACACCACCAGGGGTAGAAACAGAAACAGCATCGTGCAAAGTAATGGTATGCAAACCATGCTCAACAACAAACGATCAGAAATAAACGAATAGCGATGCACCGGTGTCAAACAACACACGCGCAGGAAAATGCTCAACAACAAACGATCAGAAATAAACGAATGCGATGCACCGGTGTCAAACAACACACGCGCAGGAAAATCAAAAATGAGACAAGTACCTGTGATCACCCGACTCGGCGTCTCCTCGGCCTGCTCCCTAGTGATGGCGTTGACCTGAGCATGCTGAGGTCCAGAATAAAACTGCTGAGACGACTGTCCGAACCACGACGGACCAGGCTGCTGAAACGGCCTAAACTGAGTCTCACCCAACCGGGGCTGCTGAAACTGAGGGGAACGACCCCTAGACTGCCTCCACGACCCTGAGGCTGGGCCGCGGTCTGCTGTGATCCAGCTGACGGACACACTCTAGCAAAATGCCCGTACTGACAACAAATATTGCAAGAACCCTGCGCACCAACACACCATAGACAGATGCTTACCACCACAGTGACCACAGAACTCAGCCCGAGAACCACTGCTACTCGAGCTGCCCGAACCAGAAGATCCAGAACCCGACTTCTTCTTGAACTGCTGACCGTGGGGTCGGAACCTCTAACGGCCAGACTACTGTGCCACCTATGGCTGCTGCTGCTGCTGGGGCTGATGGGCTGACTGGGAGGACTGAGAAGACTGCGCTCCCTGACCAGTGGGACGACCACCCTGAGCCACCTACTGCCTACGAGCACGACGGCTACGCAAACCCTCCTCAATGTCGATGGCACTATCCACTGCCTCAGCATACGTCTTGGGTTTGCTGGTCAGCACCATCTGATACAACTCTTAATTCAAGCCCTCAAGAAACCTAGTCCGCTTGGCCCTCTCCCGGCCAGAAACATGGGGATCGTACGCCAACAAAGAAGAGAACGTACGCGCATACTCCCTCACCGTCATGGAGCCCTGCTCCAGATGATCGAACTCCCGCTCCCGAGCATTCACATAAGACTCGGTGACATACTCCTGCCGGAAGGTCTCGCAAAAACTGCCCCAAGAGATCCCAATGCCGGTCTACAACAAGGTACTCGAAGCGCCTCGCCACCAGCGCTCTGCCCCCTTCCTAAGAAAGAGGGTCACCAAACTCAACCGAAGATCATCATCATACTGAACCCGATCGAAAAGACCAATAATGTTCCGGAGCCACGAGTCTGCATCCTCACTGGACTCGTCACCATTAAAAACTGGAGGGTTCATCCGCTGAAACCATGCTATAACAACATCCATCCTCTCCACCGGAGGCGGTACATCATCAACTTCCTCCTCCTCAACATGCCTACTATGACTACGAGAAGGAATTCTACGCTGATCCTCGTTCTGTCCTGCTGATTCCTCAAACTGCCCCTACCTCTACCACGACGTCTAGGCGGCATCTACGAAAACACTCAACAGGATCAAGCAAAACAGAACAGATACAGCATAGTTAGCACATAACACAAATATACAGCACGTAATCACATAAATCAAGAACATGCAACACACGACACTGTGCCTAGACTCAAGTGAGATCAAAGAAATTGAGCTTATCCCAGCTTAAGCTCTGATACCAAAAATGTCAGGCATCGTGCTAACATCAGAGATAAAACATACAAACACATGCGGAAGCTACTAAAAAGCGGGTAAAATTTTCGCTTTTGCCTGACGGTTTAAAACAATATAATTTAAAATAGCGCGATACTCATAATATTTCCCAGTTTATAAAAACAACCAAACGCGGCTACCAGCCAACAATACACAGTATAGCATAACAACAACCAACAACATGTATAAGACTCCATCAACAAAATACAACGACAAAAGCACAGGGCATCCCTTGGCTAATAATAACTGATACATAAATATATGCTATAGGGTCAAACCCCAGTACGGAGAGCAACTGAAACAGCTAAAGGAAATGCATAAGATAAAATGCAGATGCTATGCAAGAGACACCGGATAACAGCTGAAGGCTAAAACCAACAAGGGAGCCAAGGAACTCAAACATAGCTCCAAAAGATCTGCAACAAATCAGTGGCCACGGGGTGTGTTCAAAGTGTGGTAATGAGCCACTTGCCTTGACACAACACCCAAATACCAGATGCATCAAACAACTCAACCTACCGTTGCCTCGCCCATGAACTGTGGTAGTTAACGACTCGCGCATGGTGGCTAACAGATCCCAGCAGGGAGATGAGAGTGCGGTATCTCCGGTCGCCCTCGCATCCTGGTAAGAAACAATAGCAATACAACGGAATACAAAGCAATGGCTGCAACAGAAATCTGAATGCAATATGGGAAATGCGTGTATGCATAAACATAGCAGCTAAACTCAACAGCAATCACATATGCACACAGCAACATCCACGGCAATGCACAAGCAACCATCTAACATTAAATCTCACGCCAATTCCCAGCTACCTCAAGCTCAGATCCGTAACTCAAACTACGCAACAATTACCACAATGGGATCCCGAGAAATCTGGTTAAAAACCTGCTAAACAACGAAGCATAATTCTTAGGATGATAGCAGAAGCTCACGGTTGGGAGCTAAGCTCAACCAACGCAATTACTACCAAAACAACTTACTGTAAGCTTAAACCAAGGCCAGGAACAAGATCTCATCAGAAAAGAACGAAGTTCTACCTGCACTATAAAACACACGATCGGCAGCAACTTCGCGTTCCTCAACTAGCCAACCACGACCTCCAAAAGTGGTATGGAATTGAAGAGCTTCTCGAGAGGAGTCCAACGCTACCTCAAACGTATCAAACAATAGCCGGAAACGACGGGAAATTGTCGTAGAAACTCACGGTGAACAGTACTAAGGTTCAAAAAACAGAGGTCGACAATAGAGAGAATATTTCTCTAAGTATGGGATCTGGTAGACGATCGAAGATCAAGTCTTCAATTATATAAAATACTCAACAGCTGCCAACAGATCCCACCAACAAACCAGTCGACACTCGCTGAAAATACAACCAGCAGATGCAAAACAAACCAGCTGCTGAATCTCTCCAACAACGCTAGCAAAACGGCGTCATGGAAACTTAACTAAACGACGTCGCACAGCTTACGTCATCCTATCTGTCAACAGCTGGTCGCGCAAAACCAGCGACTGGATTTCTATCACAACGCAACATATCCTTGCAGCTGGTACCAGACGCGACATCAAAACGCAACGTTTCAACTAATCTAAATGGCGTCACTTAACCACGTCATCAAATCTGTTGAACTAACACATGAAACAACTGATCGCTACTAGGAGCAAACACACCAGCTGCTGATTTCTTTGCGCTAACCAAAACGACGTCGCCTCCACTAATCCAAACGACGGAGTATTGCACTTCGCTACAGGAGTTTGCTGCTAACAGATATCACCCAGTCGATGCCTCACAAAACGTCACCATTTTGAAATCCCTTAGCGCTCTCTGCTGAAATCTACGTAAGCGTTGCTGCTGGAAGATCCTACCCAACGCATGCCAACAAAAATACTATCTGCTGGCAGAATTTGCCAACGACTGGTCACTCACGCCAAAACGACGGCGTTTGATCTCCCGCGTTACAAATACATGCTACGACTGGTTTTCACCACCGACCAGCTGCTAACTCACAATTACCAAAATTACGAAAAACTTCCAAAATTCTTAAAACCAATTAATCTAACATAAAATCAAGGTCGACATTGATGGGTCATCTTGACACGTCGACGTCATATTATTGGCCTTTACTGGACGTGAGGTAAATACACGGATGTTGCACCTGTTGTAATTGGGATCTACCTTTTGAGGATCATGGTTGGCTGATATTATTCTAGATTGGACTGTGTGTATCCACTAAGGAAACTAGATTTTCGATTTCATTAGAGGGTGGTGAAATTGTTAAAATAGTGGGAGGGTAATTCATAAAACTAATTGACCTTGTTTTACATCTTAGATTTTTCATGAATAGTCTGTAATGCATGTATGCTTTTCCTTTCAGTATAAACTGTTATAATTATATCTTCAATTAAAAATCCACTTGCTGCTATACTGAATAGCAACAAGTTCACTGTTTTAAACTATCAAGTTTGGCTCCGCTATATTAAGATTTTGTTTGCTTCAGAGAAACTTCTCTACACGCTAGAGAAGAGCCCTCCGAAGGAAGCCCTTGCGAATGCTAGTCCTAGGGAGCTGACAAAGCTGGAAAAATGGTGTGATGATGAGCTTATGGCACGGTGCTATATGATAGCATCTATGTCCAACGAATTACAGCGGCGATTTGAGAAGACGAAGTGTGCTGCTGGCATACACCTTCACCTCAAAGAGCTGTATGTGGAGAACTCTTGGACTTAGAGGTTCACTACTGTCAAGGAGCTCATGAAAAGCCGCATGCACGAGGGGACTTTGGTCCGCGAGCATGGGGTACGTATGATTGGGCTCGTTTAGAAGTTAGTGGGCCTTGATATCATGCTTCCACATGAGCTGTCTATGGATTTGCTTCTCCTCTCTCTCCATGCTGCGTTCGACCCCTTTGTGGTCAACTTTAACATGAACAAGCTGGAGGCCACCCTTGAAGAGGTGGTAAACATGCTTGTCGTGTTCGTGGGGACCATAAAGAAGGACAAGTCCGTCCTCCAAAACTTCCTCTACGAAGAAGGGGCCCAAACGCAAGGGTAAGAAGCATTCTGCCCCTGCGAAGGAGGGAAAGCCCGACAAGAAGCCAAAGGCAAGGGCTTCAAACCCGAACAAATCTGAAAATGTTTGCCACCACTAACAAAAGTCTGGGCACTGGATGAGGAACTGTAAGGATTATCTCGAGCAGTTGCGAACTGCAAAAGGTATGTTCTACATTGAAATAAAAGTATCTTAACTCGACTTCTTGGGAACTTGATAACGGATGTGGATCTCATATCTGCAATGACTTGCAGGTAATGACAAGAAGCCGGCGTCTTAGGTAGGGTGAGACCCACTTGAGGCTTGACAACAGAGCAAGGGTTGCGGCCGAAGCGATCGAAGATGTTTATTTATTTCTTTCTTCAAATTTTAAGTTATTGTTGAGAAACGTTTTATTTGTTCCTAAATTAATAAAGAACATTATTTCCGTTTCTATACTTGATAGTGATGGATATTCTTGTCATTTTTCCAATTCGGTTTGAAATATTTACAACAATGAATGTTTAATTAGAGTTGGGGAGCGTAAAAACGATCTATATGCCTTAAAATTGAGAGAAGTTCCAACTCGCGATGTGGAAACATACAACGACAATAAAAAGGAAACACGATAATATGAACCCAGCACAACTTTGGCATGCTAGACTATGTCATATTTACTTAAATAGGATGAACAAGTTGATTAGGAGCGACATGTTTAATAAGTCTGTTACTAACTCGTTACCAACTTGCGAATCCTGTCTCAAAGGAAAAATGAAAAAATTTCCCTTCACGGGCAAGCCTGAACGTGCTCAAGGTCTATTGGATTTGATCCATACCGATGTGTGTGGCCCACTTAGCATTGGTACTAAGTCCCGTAACACCTACTTCATCACCTTTACCGATGATCACTCTAGGTATGGGTACTTGTACTTAATGAAGCACAAGTTTTAATCCTTTGAAAAGTTCAAAGAATTCAAGGCTGAAGTAGAAAATCAATTGAGAAGGAGTATTAAAACACTTCGATCCGATCGAGATGGAGAATACTTGAGTGCCGAATTTCAAGACTATCTTAAAGAGAATGGGATTCTCTCTCAGAGTACCCCTCCGGCCACACCACAACTAAATGGTGTATCGGAGCATCATAATCGAACCTTGATGGACATGGTTCGATCTATGATGAGCTTCACTAAACATCCTATCTCATTTTGGGGTTATGTGCTCGAAACAACGGTAATGTTGTTGAACAATGTCCACATAAAGACAGTGGATAAAACTCCATATGAGATATGGATGGGAAAACCACCCACATACTCGTACTTGAGGATTTGGGAATTTCCTGCTTACGTGAAGCAGACAATGGGAGATAAGCTGGATAACAGATCCATCTTATGCTACTTCATTGGGTATCCAAAGAATTCTATTGGATACTGATTCTACGATCCCAATGAAACAAAAGTGTTTGTTTCTAGAAATTCCACCTTTCTGGAAAAGGAATTTCTACTTGATAGAAAAGGCAAGATAATAGAACTCGAAGATTTTCGAGAACCAACTGAAGTACCAAGTGAATCTCCTGCACCTCAAGGGAAAATCCTTGATATGGACACACCTAGGAGATCTGAAAGGGTTCCTAGGGCTCCTCTTAGATATGGTTTCCTCTTTGTAGATGATCAAAGTGATAAAACTGTTGGATGTGATCCAAGAACCTTCAATTCTTGGCTTGAAGCAATTTCTGATGTTGATTCTAATTCGTGGCTTGAAGCAATTCAATCTGAGATTGACTCAATGCATTCGAACCAAGTCTGGACTCTCATGAATCCTCCCGAAGGAATAGTTCCTATTGGGTTTGAATGGATAGACAAGAGAAAAATTGGGACTGGTGGTAAGGTACTGACCTACAAGGCGCGACTGGTCGTGAAAGGTTACATTCAAAGACATGGTGTTGACGATGATGAAACATTTTCACCAGTCGCAATTTTCAAGTCAATTAGAATCCTACTAGCCATAGCTGCATGGTACGACTATGAGATATGGCAAATGGATGTGAAAACTTGTTGAGTTAAGCGTGCAAGGGTGAGAACAGTACTGTGATGGGTGACCTCCTGGGAAGTTCTCGTACGTCAAGCTGCTGACGTTGCGCCGTTTGATCTGGTTGGCCATGTGGGCTGTAAAAGTGTGATGCCATATCTTAACGGATAATACTATCTCTGCGGGGGATAGGGCCGACGGTAGGGGAAGGGTAAGACTGATCTCTAAGGGAATTGAGACAGCACCAGCAGTTAGACACGCACCCCTCTGACTCATGGGCTTAACAGTCCAACCCTAACGCACATAATAGGTGCACTCTACGCTGCCACACTATAAGGAAATAAAGTTGCGCCTTGGCTAACAGCTATATCTTTTGGCCTAGTGGTAAGCGCTTGATCCTAACAATTGGTATCAGAGCGAGGTCAGAGGTCGAGTATCCCAAGAAGCATTTTCTATACTTCTTGGGGGGGGGGATTTGTAAGAACATGCATCGTTGATTTGAGGTTTTGTGTAAATCAAAAAGGGAGAGATTGTTGGATCTGTTTTGACAGATCCTAATTAAGTTTTGAATTACACAAAACCTGTTATTGTGTTTCTAACAATTCTACCTAAGCGTACAGGATTTAGGAACAAAGAAGACGATCAGCAGCAGCTATATTTGT